>ML108382.1:55595-87804 GCA_003697995.1 Taxidea taxus jeffersonii
TTCTCTTTTTTATTAATTTAAATTCAGTTATCCAATATATAGTACATCATTAGTTTCAGTTATAGAGTTCAGTAATTCATCAGTTGCATGTAACACCTAGAGCTCATCACATCATGCGCCCTCCTTAAAGCCAATTATCCAGTTACCCCACCCCCCTACCCACCTCCCCTTCTGCAACACTCAGTTTGCTTGTTTCCTATAGTTAAGAGCCTCTCATGGTTTTTCTTCCTGATTTCTTCCCAATTTTCCCTCCCTTCCCCTATGATCTTCTGTGCTGTTTCTTATATTCCGCTTATAAGTGAAACCATATGATAATTGTCTTTCTCTGATTGACTTATTTCACTCAATGTAATACCCTCCAGTTCTATCCACATAAATGGTAAGATTTCGTCTTTTTTGGTGGCTTTTAATTTTATTGATGAAGATGCTGACTTAAATGCTAGCTTACGTAACACATATTAGACTTTTATTTAAGGACTTCTCTGCACTAAAAAATGAGAAGTGCTCAGAAAGGCCACATGAAGTTCTTCCCTGTATTACTTAGTGCATTATTGTTACCTTCAGAGGCTGCAAGAAATCAGCTGTGTATTCTGTTTACTACAGGGCTTGACTGCCAAGAGAGGACGGACAGGGGTGTGAAATGAGAATGTTAATACCTACACAAACATGCACACATGTTCAAATATTAAATATACAACTACCTTTGAATCCTTGTAGAGAAAGAGATACCCATCTCGTAAAACAAAATACCGGTCTTGAAACTTATTTCCAGACAGTATTTTAGATGGTTCTTCTTTAATTTTCAACACTCCTTCTTTGATACTTTCCAGGG
The DNA here is from genome assembly GCA_003697995.1 of Taxidea taxus jeffersonii. Taxonomy (NCBI): domain Eukaryota; kingdom Metazoa; phylum Chordata; class Mammalia; order Carnivora; family Mustelidae; genus Taxidea; species Taxidea taxus. The sequence continues at coordinate 56,428 of ML108382.1, forward strand.
CCCTCCTCTCTGTAAGGTACAACATTGCTTTTGTAAGTTAAGTACATTTTCATTTATTTTGAATATAATATAAAACATTTCTATATTTTATTTTGATAATATAAAAATAGGAACTTGCTTCTTATCAGTAAGAAGCTGATGGTTAATTTCTGGGAGTCCCATGTGTCAGGATATTCATTTATAAGGCCTGCCTACGCTGTCCAATTGGCTACTGGCTAATGAGCCCTTGAAATGTGGTTAATCTCAATTGAGGTGTGTTATTAGTATGAAATATATGCCATATTTCAAAGACCTTACCAAAAAAAGGTAACAAGATCATAAGTTTGTAAGACTGATTACATGATCAAATTATATTTTAAATAATGAGTTTATATTACTAAAATTAATTTTATCTATTTCAGATCATTTAATGGACCTACTAGATAATTTAAAATTACATAATTGGCTATATTTCTTTTGAACAGCTCTCAAAAGAACAATGCAAATACAGAGATAAAAATGGAAGCCTCTCCCAGAATTCTGACTCAGGAACCCAGGAATTCTTGGGGCACTAAATAAAATCCTATACATCTGAACCAGGTAAGAGTAAAAAAGGCAAAACTGCTAAGGTAGAGCATTTATCAACAACTACATTTCATGTGCAATACTGCCATGCCCCACACTTAGAAACACTCAACCAATTCTATAAAACTACTTTTTGGTAAGAACACCAAATTTGGGGACACCTGGTGGCTCAGTCGGTTAAGTGTCTGCCTTCAGCTCAGGCCATGATCCCGGAGTCCTACGATCTAGTCCCAGATCAGGCTCCCTGCTCAGAGGAGAGCCCGCGTCTCCCTCTGCCTGCTGCTCCCCCTCTTTGTATTCTCTCTCTCTCTCTCTCTCTTTCTCTCTCACTCTATCTCAAATAAATAAATAAAATCTTAAAAAAAGAAAAAGAACACCAAATTTGTACTTGTGTAAATTTATCAATACAGCCCAGTCTAAAGCTTTCTCCTTAAAATCTAGACAATATTCAACTGCCTACTTGGGAACTGAAGAACAATGGGAGGGAAAAAAGGAACCTTGAGTCAAATAGCTGTGACACGGTTATTATGCTGTCAATATCTGCTGGATCCTGGAAAATAAGAGTCATAACACCTATCTTGCAGATTATCATGGGCCTCATATTAGATAATGACCACAAAAAGATGTAGGGTGGGACACTATTATCAGACCAGGACCTTTAACATTTTTCTGCTAGTCAGGTGATAATTCTTAAATACGCATGCACGGTTTCTGAAATTTAAAACAAGGTGAATACAAAATATTCATGCACTGTTTCTAAGATTTACAAAATAACTTGAATGGTTTTAGAAAGGACACTTAGTCTTAAGTCTAACATTTCCTTGGTTTGAGAAAAACCTGTACTTATATGACAAATAATACGCAGAGGTTCAGAATCACAACTAGCATAAGGAAATCAAAGTTTAAAAAACAGAAAAAGCTCCTCATAATTATACTCAAATATGAGCATGGCATGGATACCTGGAAGCAAAAATTCCCAAGAATAATCATATCCCTGATGCTAAGCACAGATGTGCAAACAAATGTAATTAGCAAACCCCAATAGTCTTCACAATATATGTACTAGCCACAGATAACAACACTCTTTTAATCACACTGTCATACTAAAATAGCTTCTTTATTGGTAGTTTACGACTTTACTTTCTGAAAAACACTGCTAAAATCTGTCTTCTCAAACAATTATTACTCAATATTCAATCCCACAGAAAAATATTTCAAATGATATTTTACAGCTAAATAACTTCTATTTAAATTAAAAATAACTTTTCCAATGAAAAGAAAGTAGATGTATTTTAATACAACTGGAAGGTCAAGAAAAAATAAACATAAAACTATTCAGTGAAATTCATATTACATCAAAACATTCATTTCTTCATAAAGTACTGAGGGTCTGGTATATACTCGGTTTTAGTAATAGACAATCCTGGAGACAATGAGTTAAATATGTCTGACAAGCAAAGCTACATTTGCTGACAGAAGTGAATAATTCAAAAAACATTCAGTAGGATTAGTGATTGAGCTGCTGTGGAAAAGGGGAAGTGGAGAAAGGCAATTACAACACTGTTGGTTTAGAAACAGGTAAATCATTTTTTTAAAGTTTAAATTATAATCAAGTTGTGAGATACAGATATTACATATTGCTTAAGACAAATTCCATTCACACCTTTTAATGAAACTTTTTCATTTAGATTTTTGTCCAAATTAATAAACCTTTCAAATTTTACCAATATTCATATCTCCAATGCCTAAGTAAATGATTTGTGGGTCAAAGAGAAAATAGGCTTAGGGAAACAAATATTTTAGCTGTGTTTGGGTTCATACTTGGTAATATTTATTTTAATTATTACATAATTGAGTATATTAATTAACTCTTGCAGCATACATTATTAAGGGACTCAGGAGGAAGGCTTCGAGAGAAATATTTGTGGAGGAGGAGGGAAGAATGAAAAGAACTTTGAAATATGAAGTTCTGTAACTATCAAGGATGTTAAGGATGTTTCAAAAGCTCTCACAACTAAATTTCTATCTGATCTCAAAATGTTAAAACGTGTAGAAAAATTATGCACTACTTAAAGGACAAAATGAAGCTACATACTTTGGGGGACATCGTGTATGACTCAGCGTGTAACAAAATCAAAGTTATGAATTAAATGGCTTCTAATAATTCACTTTTTCAAACTTTTCCAGTACTTCTTGGTCCCTCAACTGTGAGATACTTCATTCCTGTATTTTCAATCCCTCCCCCTCACCCCAGGCAGGAAGCTTACTAAGGTTCTCTGCTCTACAGGAATCTGGTTCAGTAAAAGTTCATGCCAGCTGTGTCCACTGTGCCTGCTATCCAGACCCTGTCCATGTTTGAATTCGACTCTAGCTTGTCAGAATATAAGCTGTTGGCCCTGCACATCTCTTCTTAGCTGGAGTTCAAATTTCTGCTTCATCATTCTTGAGAATCTCAGAACTCCTGTCTCCCTGCTATGCTTCGGGCTTCTCAGTTCCATGAAATCTTGCTCTCTTCATAGTCCTTCCCAGCACAGTGATCATCCTAGATTTTTTTTTTTTAAGGATCCAAACTTCAGAGCACTAGTATTTCGAATGCCATGTAAGCAGTCCTCCTGGCTACACCCTTTCCTATGATCATTCAATATACATTAAATCCCTCCAATCTAATCAAAAAGAATGATTTCACATGTCATATCGTCCATGACCTCAGTCCTCAGCATGGTGTAAGTTAATAAGCATGGAATACTTCTATGTACTAAGAATGTAAAAAAGAAAAAAGGAAAGAAAAAACATAGGACACACTCTGTAATTTTGCTTTTAATTGGAAAAGAAACCTGCATAGCTCATGATTAATATACTAAAAGAGGCCTTTAAGTAACTTGGGAAAATCATCTTATTTTTTTCCCAAATGCCACAAATCTGAAGATTTAATGCACTCCCCAAGAACTTAATTCCTTCAGAGGAAGTTTCTGGGATGTGCCCTAATGGGTAGAATTTCCTTCACTACCTTTTTGTCTTCTAGTCCAATAAATATCCAACATACTGTTTTCTCCAGAAAATCATAAATCCCTCTCCCCTTCTTATTGATTGATAGGACAAGAAAGGCATAATTGGACTTAACACATCTTTAGAGTTAACAGTGGAGACAAGAAAAAAAAATAGTATTCTCAGTTGTGCTCTCAAATGTTATTAATTAGAAAAGCCCTTAAAAGTCACAGGCATGAAACAAAACAGAATGGCCAAATTCATTTAAACAGAACAGACTATCATATTACTGGGGCAATAAAAACAACAGAAAGAAATTTTTCCAAATCATCTGAAATCCTCAAGTTCTAATACAAAAAGAACAATTCCTAACTAGTGGTCCCTAATTCCAATAAAAGAACTCATCTTTAGAGGAGGTGGAAATTTCCTGGTTAGGAGAGGCAGAGACAGAGACATGGAAGGGAGAAACATAAATCCAGGAATGGTACTAAAATATATGTTCTATCCTCCACGGAGGGCAGCGGGTAAGTCAGCCATTGTTCTTTGAGAATTTCTCTTTGGGGCTCAATTCTCTTTCATTGCCAATGTTATCTTCTAATTCCTGCCCTAACTACCTGGAGATTCCAGGATTCTATAACACCATCCTCTTTTCTAATGGGTCCAGCAAATAATTCCAGATTGGTGTTATGCAAATACTGTTTTAACAGGTTAACCCCCTTCCCCCAACTCCCTTCAAAGACTAACTTTCCTACTACCAAAAGTCTAAACTCTTTTTCCTGACATTTAAAAGGCTAAACTGAACTCCTACCCATCTCTATAAAAAATTAAATTAAAATATATTTAAAATTCAGTTCATCATAATATACTGTTTGGAAAACTAATCCTCATCTCCATGGCATGACTTAAGTTGATCACCTTAATAAATCTAAGTGAAATTCCATTCTCTTGCTTCTATATAAATTCTATCCCACTTCTCCCAACTTATAACAGAGATTTTTTCTAACTATTCTAGTCCATACCTGTTATTTATGTCTCTTAACTTTAAGATAGAACTTAGTTCCTGAATGCATAAACTGTATTTGCTTAATACTTTAGCTTTAAAGTACATGATAATTTCATATTTGCTTTTTAAAATAGTGTGTACTTTGGATTTTCCTCCCTAGTCTATGGGAGAGCTGACACAGCACAGTGACTGAGAGCACACTTTGCAACTGAATTTTAATGACAACCACATCCTACACTCAATCTCAGGCAGTAATCTCTGAATCTCAGTTTCTTCAACTGCAAAATGGGGACACCTACAGTACCCCATGGATTTAGTATATAAGGTGCTTAGAACAGTGTTTGTACAGGGGAAGTAGAATTTAACAGATGACACACATCATTTTCCTCTGTACTACGAAACCTACAGTAAGCAAAACCAGAAAGAACTATACTTTCAAAGACCTGATGATTTAGAGACTGAATTTTTAAGAGTCTGAAAAACTGAAATCTGATTTATCCCTGATTTCAGGGCAGTAAGTGGGTTAGGACAGAATATATGGCCTGGATTTGGAGACATCTTGATTCAAATGTCTGCTACAAGCAGGTCACCTTGAGGGAGTGATGTAATGTCTCCATATCCTCATTTCTCCATCTGTAAAGGCCTAGTTAAGTACTAGTGGACTAACTAGGAAGAATAAATGAGATGGTGAATGCAAAGTATTCAACTCACCATCTGGTACAGAGTAAATGCATAATAACTAAAATGTATTGTTATGTCTTATATTTCTTATATATGTTCTGAACAAGACAATGGAATTCTAAAAAGGTCCAATTTTTTCCTATATTTCATGGTCTCTATGTGTTTCCGTTCTTTTGCTAGCAAAGATTATTTCTTCAAGGCTACACATTACCTGAAAAAATTCCTTATTCCATCTCTGCCCGTGAAGTGTAATGGAGGCAAATGGGCAGCTTCCAGGAGAGACATCCTCTTGAAAACAGGCCACGACCAAGTGATACTGGCAATATTTGTTGCCTAATAGCTAAAAATTTCCTACAAATTAAAAACTAGGCCAATTTTCTTTGACTTCAATTATATAGAGGATGTATATATTTTTTTTCCTTTTTGAGTACGGTTGGCACACAGTGTTACATTAGTTTCAGGTTTATGATTAAGTGATTTGACAAGTTTATGCTATGTCCCCCAAAGTATAGTTACTATCTGTCCCATTACAACACTATTATGATAACAGTGACTATTCCCTATGCTATGCCTTTTTAAAAAACATTTATTTTAGAGAGAGAAAGAGAGAGAGCATGAGGAGCAGAGGGAGAGAATTCTGAGCAGACTCCATGCTGAGCACGGAGCCTGACTCAGGGCTTGATGTCAAGACCCTGAGATCATGACCTAAGCAGAAACGGAAAGTCAGATATCTGACTGACTGCACCACCTAGGTGCCCCCACCCCATGCTGTGCCTTTTTTTTTTTAGATTTTATTTATCAGAGAGAGAGAGCGGGAGTGAGCACAGTCAGAGAGGCAGGCAGAGGCAGAGGGAGAAGCAGGCTCCCTGCCGAGCAAGGAGCCCGATGTGGGACTAGATCCCAGGACGCTGGGATCATGACCTGAGCCGAAGGCAGCCGCTTAACCAACTGAGCCACCCAGGAGTCCCCATGCTGTGCCTTTTAATCCCGTGATCATTCATTCTCTAACTGGAAGCCTGTACTTCCCACTCACTTTACCATTTTGCTCAACTCCCCCATTCCACACCCTCCCCTCTGGCAACCACCAGTTCTCTGTCTGTATAGGTCTGATTCTACTGTTCATTTATTCGTTGTTTTGTTTTGTCTGAAGGATCTAGAAGATACTATGCTAAGAAAAATAAGCCAGGCTGAGAAAGATAAATAACCACGTGTGACAAAGAACATGTGCATTTTTTATGATGTGGAGAAAGCAAAATTTCAGATACATTGTTCTCACTGCATGACATTCAGTCAAAATGCATTTCAGTGAAATTTAGTTCTACAACTGAGTAGAAACCAAACTGGTAATAGCTGCTGGAAAGTAAACTATGTCTTAGAAAAAGCCAAATATGTCCCCTGACTCATTTCCAGTCTATTTTCCTTTATGCTACTTGTACTGAAGAAGCAATGCTTAATAGAACTAGTAGTCTGTTGACATTCTTCTACAATTAGAGTCTCCATAAATAATAAAACTATAAACATAATTCTACTGAAGGATTGACTAAAAAAGTGCCAGAAATTCCATGCCGTATAACTGACAGTGCAAGCTACAGAAACTACTTTTCTATCCTGTTTTTACTGGTCACTGAATTATAAAAAACTTCCAGAAATAAAATTTAGCATAGTAAATTGTGTATTCTTTTGTATTAAATCATGATGTTGTTTTTAGCATACTCTTAAAAACACATAGGTAACACTTTAGGCCTTCCAAAGTGTTCATGCATCTTATCGCATTCGATTCTCATGCAACTTTTCTAAGATTTTTTTTTTTTTTTAAAGTAATTTGTACACCCAGTGTCAGGCTTGAACTCACAACCCTGAGATCAAGAGTTGCATGCTCTATTGACTGAGTTCGCTAGGCATCCCCCATACAACTTTCTAAAGTAGGAAGTACAGGTGATACGATCTCATTTTGTAAATGAGAACACTGTGGCTCAAAGTTTTGTGACAAGGTTAGGAAGCAAATGCCCTATAATTACAATTCAAGTCTCTTAACAGGTAACACAGAATTCTATTTTCTATAATGAGACACTTCCAAATAATGGTCATTATTATCATGATCACCACCACCATCACCATCATTACCACAGTAACAGTACATTTTCCAGTACCTTTCTTGGCTTTGTGTACCATTTTACATGGTTAAACACACTTTTTCCTAAAACTTACTCCTTTCATGATTCCATGGCATTGCTCTGTCCTTTGCTGGCAACCTTTCTGAAGGTTCCTTCACACGAAGGGCCTCTTTTGATACACCCGTGCCTTAATGCTGGCAATTCCATGCTCAGTACTCCAATGTTCTTCCTTTCACACTACAACTGCATGATGGTATAGTCTCCAAAGACTAAAACCACGCTCCAAATAATGTGCTCTGTAGGATGGGTATTTAGATCCCTTCTAGAAAATATACCCTTGGGCACCTGACAACTAAAACTTAAGACATCCAAAACTGAATTCAGTGACCCCACCCCTATGTCATACCAACCAGCAACCCCTTCTATACTCCCTATCCTAATCTCTCACAGAGCATTCAAACCCAAGAAACAGAGGACTATATCCTGCTTTCTCAATAATACCATGAAGCTAATTTCCTTTGGAAAGCATTCCCTAACCATCCAGATAAAAGCTGAGATGGCCCTGCTGGGATATTCAGTCAGTACTTGGCCACTAACAAAGTGTTTTGTTCATTTATAGTTTAAAAAGTTTACTCAACGTGTACTTTTAGTGAGTAAAAGAATAAGACATTGTCCTGTTATACAGGATAACCCATATATGAAAAACTAACAAGAAATAATATTTTGTTAAATGAGAGACATCGGTGTTGGGAGAGATGTCAACAGTCAACTAAATGAACCACTCGTCTGTGCCGGAAAGCTCTCCATACCCTTCCTGGCCCTTAGCAGTCATGTACCGCACGCTGTGTTTGTAGCCTTAGAATTTAAATAGACTTCATACGTTTAGATTTTCTGTTCCTTGTGCGGAAAGATAATGCCTAACAATCCTTCAAATTTTCCACAGTAGATGCCTGGTAGATTCCTAATAAAAACTTACCAGTTGGTTTTCTCACTACAGAATTAAAATATTAAAAGAAGTCAGAACATTCATGCTTCACAGTGAATATCAAAGACTCATCAATTTCCAAGAGGATACTCCCGTTTGACGTGAACGAGGCTTACCTTCAACGTTTATACACATTTGGATTTAAAAAGATTTGATGGGGAATGGAAAGCAAATCATTTCAGCTAGACTATGATTTATGGACTTGTACTATTTTCACTGGAATTTTCTTTTATTTTCCTAAGTCAGTTCATAGTGAATGGTGTAGATTTCCAGGTCTGTATTGCCAGAAGCAGTTGCATTTTGAACTATTCTATTCTAATGCAAATTTAATTCCAAAGCATCTGTCATATGCAGCAATCTAAATTTAGAAACCCACAGGGATCTGTATTTGAGTTACATCTTATATCTTAAAAGTATTTCTTCCCCATTGAGATCATTAAAACTTGATTCTATGTCTCACATTCTACTTGGGTAATTTTAAAGATCTTTAATGCTTAAAACAAGACTTTAGCAACATAAAATTATTTATTCTGGAGCCTTAAAGGAAGTATTCATTTATGGCTTACCTGTGATAGAGATGCTGAAGCTTAACTCAATACAAGAGATAGTGATAACAAAAGACAGTCCAGTGAGATTAGCTCAAAGTCTAAATGGCAAATTAAATGAAGTTTTATTCTCCCTATCATAAAGTCTCAGTCATAATCCATGGAGTAGAAAAGAAATTTGAGGACTATTATCTTCCTTTTCAAGTTAGTTAACTCATTACAATAATGGCAATGGCATAAAATGTTTCTAAGAAATAAAATGCTGCTTTTGAAGAACACAAAATTGAATTCTATGTAGAGGCAACAGAGAATTTATTTACTCTCATATACTTTTATAAAAGTAAAGTATGCTACTTCATTACCTTAAATGAATGAGCAGAAATTAAGTGTTGGATGATTTTAAAATCCACCCCTACTTGTGATGCCAACATTTTAAATTGTTCAGATAAAGTGAGAAAATTACGGGAATGAAAACCCCCAAACAACTCTAAGCCTTTATAATTTTTTTTTTTTTTTTTTTGCCTTTAAACTTATTTGATAAAATTTTTGACTCAGCAAGTAGGTGTTGAAAAGGTAATGTAAAAATGTGTATGCTTGGGGCACCTGTGTGGCTCAGTGGGTTAAAGCCTCTACCTTTGGCTCAGGTCATGATCCCAGGGTCCCGGGATCGAGCCCCATATCGGGCTCTCTGCTCAGAAGGGAGCCTGCTTCCTCCTCTCTCTCTGCCTGCTTCTCTACCTGCTTGTGATCTCTGTCAAATAAATAAATAAATAAATAAATAAAAATCTTAAAAAAAAAAAGTGTATGCTTGTGATTTGTTAGATAAATCAGAAAGACTCAGTTAATGAAGTGCAAGTCATGGATATATACAAATGCACACACACATCTACACACACACACACAGGAACAGAGTAGGAAGTACAGGTGATACGATCTGCCTGGTAGATAGTAAAGTCTGTGGCAACCAGACATCAAGTATGGAAAAACACAGATAGTACAACTTTTTATCTTAACAAAATGTTAAAACAATAGTTATTTGTTACTGAGAAAAAATATGGTTGCAACCAACTACCCTTGTTTCAAATTCTGCTAATTTCCACTTGCTCCCCAGGTTAGAGTAAGAAAATGTTAAGAAAGAAAAATCCTTCACATTATTCCTTTTCTCATGAAGAGCAATGTATGAGATGATTCCAGTTTTTCTGCTAACAAACTGACAGAGAAATCACATCTGATTTACTTTCATTCCTTTTCTTTTAGATCCCAATTTTAAGGAGCAGTGGATGTAATGAACTGAGCAATAATTCTGGAGTAGGTGGTCATTGTGATTGATTTAGGAGACATCTGCCAAGACAGAGACAAAGTAGACTGAATATCTAACCAACCTAAAATCTATCACCAAATATACGCCATAAGAAGTATTTATAAATTCCAGGCTACTGCAAGACACAATTATAGGGAAAACAAATCATGACCTAAAAAATTGATTTAAAAAATAAACAACCGGCCGGAGTCGCTTTAAAATGACAATCCTAAATTCACACAGATGCAGAGCAAACCATAATGAAAGAGATTATTTTGCTTTGACAATCTGAATATAAGTCAAGCTCTAATTAAAAAACATTTATAAAAATTTTATTGGCTAGAAGATAAAAAAAAGTTCTTAAAATATTTACTGCATCGGCACTCCTATTTTTGACCAAAAATACATTAACTACTAATATGAAATGGTCCAATTAATCTATTTGCTGTTGGTGTTACTCTAACTCCTGACTTTTTTTTTTCCATGCAAAGAGAAATCATTTTCTGGTAGAGAGAACTACAGAAACTATAATTACAAGTTGGATACTCGTTTGGAAACCAGAGGAAGGAACAGGGCAGGGGACAGGCATGTGTTTTATTGCTCCCACATCAGAAGAACGAAGGAGATGGGAGAGCAACACAAAAGTTTGCTGACATTTTACCCTAGAGAATGTTTCCTCCAAATCCTTGATCCTATCATTTGAGCCTGCTTTCCACTGCTTGGGCTCTCCAGTTTTTATACAGATGTTTTGTCTACACCTTACAAAAGCCTGACACTTTCACACCAGAGGGACACATTCCTAACCACATGAAGACGGCATGCAGGAATATGCAGGCATCATGCTGACACCTAATCTTCTGACCCAGTTACAGACAGAGCCAGTGCAGTTTGCCACTCTACCATTTCTCTGTGTCCTTAAGCAACCTTAAGGATTGTACTCAGATGTGACTGCTCTCAACCAGCTCAATGTGGACACTCTTGTTTTTTTCATTTAAGACCAAGGGGACTTAATGGTATTCTTGCATTGGTTATCCCTCACCCCTACCTGCACGAAACTTTCTTTTATATCACAGCCTTTCTAAGACCTTATTCTTGTTTTTTTTTTTTTTTTCAAGATTTTATTTATTTACTTGACAGACAGAGACCACAAGCAGGCAGAGAGGCAGGCAGAGAGAGGAGGAAGCAGGCCCCATGCAGCACAAAGAGCCCGATGTGGGGCTCGATCCCAGGACCCTGGGATCATGACCTGAGCCGAAGGCAGAGGCTTTAACCCACTGAGCCACCCAGGCGCCCCTTCTTGTCTGTTTTTATTCATCTAGCTAATCCACTAGCATTCAAACAAGAGCTAAGGTACTATGCCTAGGTGTGGGTTTCAAGTATTTTGTAACATGTAAATCAGACACATTTCAGAAGAATACTTGGAAAAGGAAAAGGAAAATTCTCATCAGAAAAATTAAAATGTACCCGAAAAGATAATTTTCTGAAAGAAAAGAAACCATGAGAACCTATTATATATATTTCACAATGTGGACAGGACTTGGTTCATAAGCTCGACACTATTTCTTCATCTCAGTGTCGACATGAAATAAGAGAATTTAGGGGGCGCCTGGGTGGCTCAGCGGGTTAAAGCCGCTGCCTTCGGCTCGGGTTATGATCCCGGGGTCATGGGATCGAGCCCCGCATCGGGCTCTCTGCTCTGCGGACAGCCTGCTTCCTCCTCTCTCTCTCTGCCTACTTGTGATCTCTATCAAATAAATAAATAAAATCTTTAAAAAAAAAAGAAAAAAAAAGAGAATTTAGGAGCTAGAACAGATTTCATAGATAATCTAAATGGGAGATTCTCAACATGGGCACCACTGACATTTGGAGCCAAATAATGCTTTGTGAAGAGCTGTCTTGTGTTTTATAGGATGATGAGCAGCATCTCCTGTCCCTACTCACTAAACATCAGAAACATCACTGTATCTACTTGTGATTCAGAAATGTCTACAGACGTTGCCTAATGTCCCCAGGGGAACAAAAGGGAACCCACCTGAAAACCACTGCTCTACATCATGTCACGTCTGTAGAACTAGAGAAAATTTCTGCTGCAGTCCCGAAGAGGGGTGGGTATGTGGTCAAAAACATATGCAGTTATAATAAAAGAATTTAAAATAAGATAATGGTTTCTAAAAGGCTAAATTTCTCCATTGAGAAGAAAATACCGGTTTAGATGTAAGACCAGAAAGACACATAAGTTGTTACACTGCCTGCCTTCTGTCAAAATGCTCTCAGGTAAGTATATGATATACAGGACAGATATCTGAGATATAAAGGACACATGATAGACTGAATGTTTGTGTTCCCCAGAATTCATCTGTTGAAACCTTGCCTACTGGTAGGAGGTGGGGCCTTTAGGAAGGGAATTGGGATTAGACGAGGTCAGTGGGTGGGGGAGCACTCCCAGAGGACAAGCATCCGACAAAGAGTCACAAGAGAGCTTGCTGGCTTTCTTTGCTCTCCAGCCTGTGAGGAGATAAGAAGAAAGGGAGTCTGCAACCTGAAGAAGGCTATCAGCAGAACTCAACCAGGCTCGTGCCTTCATCTCAGACTTCCGGCCTCCAGACCGGGAAAAATCAACTTGTGCTCTTCCAGTCTGTCCTAGTGCTAGGACATTACCATGAAATCAGGAATGTATCAGATTAGCTGTGGTACAATTAAGAACTTACTGATCTATGGCTATTAGCTGGAAAGCCTGAAATCCTTCTAAGCAGGTTTATAGCATTTAAGAGCTGTACATACATATAAAATTAGAAGACAGACCAATCTGTTCTCAAATCCAATATTTAGTAACTGTATGATCTGGGGCAAATTACTTCATTTCTGTGCACTTCTCTTTTCCCATTTGGAAATTTTAAAAAACCTGAAATGAGCTTTGTTAGGTACAGAGCTCAGTTAATGATATGTGATAGATAGTAACAGTCATTATTAATATCAGTTGCAAAAGCTGTAGTAAATTTTATCTTATAAAACTTGAATTCTTTGCTTTCGGAGTTGGTTTATGTAGAGGGCTGGCAGAAAATCTTTTCTCTAATTTGTCAGTTAATGACAACAGAAGAATCAGTTTGAAAATAAAAGTTCTCTGATAGTTCACAAGGGTTCAGAGACTGGCTGGCATGTTTCCCTTGTCCTAGCTAACTTATTTAACCTTACATGTGTACATGTCTTCTCCTAACTGGGTGGCAAGTATACTTATTAGAAGTATAACATTTTGTACTTGCCTTTTTTTGCCCACAAATCACCCCAAATTAAGTGGGAATTAAGAACAACCATTCAGTCTCAGAGCTTGTATAACCTGCACTTCTTGAATGCCCAGAGAACTTTCAAATGGAAATGATGAGGGAGCAGAAGGCTGGCTGAGGACAAGGCAAAAGCTGGCACCTTACACCCCCTCTCCCCACACCCCACCTCAGTGACATGTGTGACATCCCTCAGACCCTCCTGGCTGCCCTAAAAGAAAAATAAATAGTTAACTTGCAGAGATCACAGTCCAGCAAGACAGGCTTCTCCCTTGGTTTACAAATGTCCTAGTGATTAACAACAAAGGAGCTATCTTATCAATAACCTTCTCCTCAGACAATAGCTAGCCCCTCAAGGTCCTGGAGACCTGGCTTCCAAAATTCCTTAGAGACTTACATCATCCCTAATCCTCTCCCAATTTACTAGTATATAATAGACCACGCCTCACATCCCCCGGGGAAGCAGCTCTTCCTGCCCTCGGGTCCTGTCCTGTGCTTTAATAAACCACCATTTTTGCACCAAAGATGTCTCAAGAATTCTTTCTTGGTCATCCGCTCTGGACCTCACCCCACCGAACCTCACCTAGGTTCTAGAACTTCATCAGAAACATATTCAGGAAGAAGAATCACCATCTATTTAAAACTTAGCAAAACACTTTAAGTACTGCAAAGTCCTTTTAAAAATAGAAACCATTCATTACAAAAACCTTAACTTGGGACTGTCAAATTAGCCAACTATTAGCATAATGCTACTTTCCAGGAAAATCTGAATTTGGCACTTGGGACTGCTGTCTATATATTCTCCTTCCAATCCTTCAATACTGCATCAAGTGGATTCTGTATTTAGTTTCCCATTTTTTTTTTACATTATTATAGAATACTTAATACCATGATTATCCTTTAGCCACTTGACGTTTCAATTGCTGTTGCAATGTGAAATAACAACACCTACCGTTGTAGTGTTTAATTGTATCAATGGTTAAGAATCTCTTCACCACAAGATAAGCAGAACCAGGTTCAGATAATGAACTCCACCGAAGCACCTGTTCCAACACATTTTCTGTGTAGTGAAAAGGACGTTCTGCAAAAAATAAAGCCAAATCAAATTGAAAAAAAAAAAAGGTCAGTTTTTATAAATTTTTAAAAATCCTTTAAAATAGATCTGTATGCAATAAAAAGTATAACCACATCTTATGTTATACAATAACAATGCTAAGACTACATATAGGAGACCGTAACACATAGAACACCATTAAGCATATGATGAAATTTAATTTATTGTATAAATGAATCTGTGCAGGGACATTTGTTACTCAGCTTTTGGAAAAAAAAAATTCAGAGTTACTATCCTTTAGATAAAATCTCAGAAATAATGCCACCCTTTTGTAAAAGAAACCAGTTTCTTATCCCATCTTCTTTTTAATTCAGGTAACATTCTAATTTGCTTTATGGAAAGCTATTTGCATATGCAAGTAATTAATTGTAAAAGGACTAGCAAAGTTAATTTTGTTCTGTAGTAATAACCTTTATTTATCCCAACATGATTAGCATGCTATAATTTCTGATCAATACCAATGAACAATTTAGAGCTGAAGATATCACAGTCAATTAATATGAATTTGTAAAATATGCCTTCAATAGAGAATAGATGAAAAGAATCATAAAATACTACTAAGTCATTTATGTCTATTAGTTAAAATATCGATCAGAAATATTATGTGGCAATATCATATAGTAACTATTAATACGATAGTCTAAAATCAAGAAGTTAATGACATCTTACAGATTTCTCCTTGATAAATACTCATCCATATGTTTTGCTTTAGGCAATCATATTTTTAAATATATCACAAATTTTTAGCATAGAGTGAAAAACACCTGGTTTTTACAATTACAATCAAAGCTTCATAGAATGTTTTTTCCTAATCAACATAGGGCAATCAGTTAATAAAAATGTTATAGCAGAAACATATGCTCGGAAAAAAAGGAAATTCAAACATTTTCATGGTACCCTGAAAATGGCATGATTGAAAGAGTCAGAACATCAGCTTTAACATAAAGATGCTGATGCAGCCTTCTCAGGATCATAGCCATGTTTAAGTCAATCCAACTCTTTCATAAAGACTTCCTAAATACAAAGAGCACAGCATTCTGGCTTTTCATTTTCAGTTGAAGTAAGAATGCTAATGACAAACAAGAAAGAGCATGTCGAAAGCATCATACTCACATAGGAACCATGATATCTTAATTGGTGATAAAATCAAAAGTAAAATGACCAAATATATCACATCCTCCTTAATACTGATCTCCCCTGCTATGACCACAGCATTCCAGAACTTATCAACAATCTTAGGTCCACAGAAAGAGAAAACAAATTTTTCTGATTCCAGTTTGAAGAATTAGATTTTTGCTTACTGTTCAGTATGAGGAAATGCAGCCTGAATTCTATGCTTATTGGAGCAAGCCTCCTCGGTATGATGATAGCAATTACCACACACACACACACACACACACACACACACACAACAAAAACAACAAAAATGAGCAACTAAGCCATATATCTTAAAGGCAAATCTGCCTTCTATTTATAAATATATTCTTTGTACACAGCAGACTGATAAGTACATAACAGACATTCAATAAATACTCAAGGAATAAAGTATCTCGTGAATTTCTCTGGTGGCCTATAATTAATAGAAAATATTTGTAAGTGAAACAGCAAACAAAATTCTTTGCAAAATCAGACAAAATGGTCTGTGCTTTATCAATTCCATTTTTCTTCAAGTCTTTTTTTTTTTTTTTTTAAGATTTTATTTATTTGAGTAAGAGAGAGTGAGCAAGCATGAGCAAGGGTCAGGGGCAGAATGAGAGAGATGCAAGGAGCCAGACTGGGGTTAGATCCCAGGACCCTGAGATCATAACCTGAAGACAAATGTTTAACCAACTGAGTCACTCAGGCACCTGTAATTCAAGTAATTTTCTGAAAGGTTTGACAAAAATCATAATTTCCCATGAACTGCCTAAGTTATAAATTCAATTTTTGATTACTCCATAAATGACTGTCTTCTATGAATGAAGGCTATAATTAGAATTAACTGCATTAAAAGAAACTAGTAATAGAATGAGCACTCTCTTTACATTTGGCATTACCTAATCCTTGGTTCTACTACTTGCAATCTCTGGGACACCACTGATACAATTAACAGTTGCCATTTCTGGAATAACTATGAATCAGATATTATATATAATCACTTTTAATCTGCTTAGCACTCTTTATTAGGTATCATTTATATTTTACATGTGAAGAAACCCAAAGATCAGAGTCAACTTGCCTAAAGTCAAGCCCTAGCTGGTTCAAGGGAAGAACAAAGATTTGAACCACAAATCTACCTTACTTTCAAGCCCAGTATTTTTAAATGCCACACTTTAGTTTCATTTTGAGCAACTATGTAAAGTCCCACATAATGATCTTCTCACATGTAATTTGGGGAAAAAAGCATCAATTTGCTAAGATTTTTTTTGAGGACCAAACAAGGTGTCTTGCCTATCCTTGGTGAGAAGATGGTTAAGGAAATAATACCAAGAAAGTTTCAACATCCTGCACTCAGGGAAACTGGTGAACCCACAGCTGGCTTAGAAATGAGAATTCTATTCCTAACTGGAAAACAGTATTTGGAGTGAAATAAAAGCTCCTTCTTCTTTCTTACAAGATTAAATTGGTAATGAGACTTCTGAGTATCAGAACATTTGTATTAAAGAGGGTCACTATTATAAGTAGATACTACATCAACAGCTCTAAAGTGTTATACTGAAATCACAGTATAACTGACACCATAGATACAGAAGTAAATACAAATTTGCCAAAAAATTTGTCAAGTATGTTTTTCTCATCAGTATCACGGTATGAAATACTTCAGGAGAATGAAAATCCTGAAGATCCAAGCTTCTACATAAAAGCAAGAGCTGAAGCATGAGATGAAAAGATAACTATTTATTAGTCTATCAAATGATACCTTTATAAAATGGCATTAAAATCCACCTGAAGAGACAGGAGGCAGGAACAACTGAGACATTAAACATTGCTGGAATATAAATTCCTACAAATAAGTAAGTTTGTATTTATAGTTCCATTTGCAACCATCTGTCATGATAGATTATATGGGATGTACATCATCTGGCATTAGGGCATTACTAGAAATAACTCAGTTGCATACTATCTATAGCTTAAATATTGCTGAAAATTCAGTGTAGTTACTGGAGAAGAAAAGGTTACTTGAGAACAAAAGGTTATTTAGCGAGGTAAATCACATTATCAATGTCTGAAAATGAAGTTCAGAGAATAACCTAGCCTCCCTTGTTAAATAAAGAACTGTCCATTTTCCACTCCAAATAACAGGGGCTGTCCTTAAATTTCTGGCAGAAATGACACAGGATTTCCTGAAACAATGATGATTCCCTCAGTAGTTAAATCCTAAGAGCTATGCAAGTTTTGCTCTGACCTGTCCACACTCAGGGGATGAAAGCATTTTCTGTATTATCAGGAGAGGGGCTGGAAAGAATCTTGATCAAAAATGAACAGATGTTCTGCATCACAGTAACTATGAGGAAGAAACAAGACACTTTGTGGTGATGCTGCTTCTGAGAACGGAACTGCTTCACAAACTTGAACTTCTCAGTCCAGAAGCCTACTTAAACGAGGCCCCCGGGGTGATTATTTACTTGTTTATTTACTTTTTTTTCAGCAGGTGAGGGCACTGAAGATATAGGACTATACCTGCAGAGAACAGCTTCAGTTTTAAGATGAAACATTATAATAAGAGCATACCTGAGAAGGTTAGCTCTAGATGAAGGCAATACCTTCTCCTACAGTGGGTTTCAGCTTGTCTTAGTGATTGGCAGCAGTGGTTAAGATTGCTTGCATCCTTCAAAGAATGAGACAAAGAATGACTTTTCTTTATCCAGTACAAATTTCAAATGTCCATCAGAATCCATTTAGGGGGAAAACCAATTCATAAATTGAGCCTAGAATCTAACAGCTTTACATATAAATTCTCCAAATATTTATATAGCATTGACATTTTTCCATCAATCTGACTACCATAAAAGCAAAACAAGATGACTCTTTGTCAGAACCTAATCGCCAATGTGACAGTATTGGAAGGTAGGGCATTTTGGAGGTCATGGGCAGAGCCCTCATGAGGGGGGTTAGTGCCCTTTTAAAATAAATGAGACCCTAAAGAGCTCCCTTCCACCATGTGAGAACACAGGGAAAAGACAGCCTTCTATGAAGCTGGAAGCAGGCTCTCACCAGACATTGAATCTACAGGCACCTTGATCTTGTGAAATTTCCCAGCCTCCAGAACTGTGAAAAATAATTTCTACTGTTTATAAGTCTCCAGTCTACAGAATGGTTAGAACAGCCCAAATGGACTAAGACAGTATTTCATCAATGACAGAAATGATGCCAATGATATGAGTCACAAATGGGCATGCTTCAGTCTGCACTGTAGTTGTCTCATCCATGGTAATTCCATTTATAGATTTAAGAATCTATGTTCATTATCCTCAGCCATCTAGGAGTGTCTGAGCATTTACACAATATATATTTTCCTGGCATTTTTATGTAACTAGGGAAATATATTAATTTGTTTAAAAGTAAGTATAATAGGGGCATCTGGGTGGCTCAGTCATTAAGCTTAAGCTTCTGACTTCAGCTCAGGTCATGATCCCAGAGTCCTGGGATGGGGCCCCGCATCCCTCTCCCTCCTCAGCGGGAACCCTGCTTCTCCCTCTCCTACTCCCCCTGCTTCTGTTGCCTTGCTCCATGTGTTTCTCTCTGTCAAAAAAAAATAAATAAAATCTTTAAAAAAAAGTAAGTATAATAAATTATCTCAGCAGGGTAAAGGGAACATTACAAAATAATTGTTATAAAAAAGGGGCACTGGATAAGTTTGGGTAGAAAACTATTGCTTTAAAATTTACTGACACCTGAAATAAAATCAGCACTTCTGATTCACTTACTTACCTATTTACCTATCTAGCTATCTATTTATTTTTGGTTACTTTGTTACTTGGGGGAATTTATATTTACATTTGAAAAAGCAGCTATTACTTGCTGGCATTCTTCCTATCAGCTACAATCTTGTGACTACCAACACCTTCACTTTTATCTTCTTTTTATATTTTACTTTCTCTTCCCTGCAAGTTACTAGAAATAAAGCTTTTAACATTTCAGAAGGTCAGGCGGTGCACACAGGTTCCCATCTGCTTCAGTAAGCCAGCACAATCACAGGCGCCTCTGGTGCTCTCCCAGTATGCTCCCTTAGAAGCAGTAAAAATGATCTTAGCTTTCTCTTCCAGTGAATTCTACTTAATGAGTGGACAAATATTAAAACCATGCCAAATCTGAATTCTTAACTCCATCAAATGTCTTTTTTCTCGGTGTGTGGAGTGTTCCTTTGATTACATATTTAGGTATTTGTTGAATCCAAACAACTTGAGGTCTCCCAAGTTTTTTTTATATTCTCATCAAAACTATTTTTTTAATTGAACCAAAAAACAGGGAAGAAAAAACGAATCCAATCTTACATTTGTGATGTACTAATTGTCATATGCAAGTTGATAATCACTTTCAGAGTAAGCAACCCTTCATTTTCCAAGAGAAATCTAGCCACGATGTTTCCAGATATACTGAAATCTCTCTTCTAGCTATATAGAATTCCTGTCTATCCTCATTCATTCTGCTCACTCCTTTCAGTCAGGAGCACCAATACCCAAAGGCACAGAGCTCCAATGATGTGACACAGGAATCTGCTTTGATTCAATCCTTGAGAGAATAAGAGTAGTGGGGAGAGGATGGCTACCCCCAAATCCATGACTGATGATTCTGCTGTGGATCTCCTAATAAAAACAACAGGAACAAAAGCATATAGTAAACAATCAGCTGTCTAAGAGCCAAGCTGGACCTTGAGATCTCCTAGTGATTCCTAATCTGTAAGCAGAAATCACTCCATGTACCTTCCACATTTTGATACATCTACTCCAAAGAGCAACAGACCAAGTAGCTCAAATTCATAATGCATCTATTTTTTGTTCCACCTCAGTTAGCAAGATGTTTGTGGGGTATATTCCATATCAATGCATTATACTAGAAGTAGTGACAGATATAAAGGTTTAAAAAACATGGTAAATGTCCTAAAAAAAAAAAATAGGATCTAGGAGAGCCAGATATATACACATTACTATTCTACAAGTTAGATAATGTGCAGTATTATAGATGATAAGCTAGTAATCAGAAAAAGCTCAGGGAGAAGAACTATGTTCATCTAAACATCATCATGAAGGAAAGGTTATTTGAGGTTATTTGAATACTGAAGAATAGGCAATGAGGAAATAAGGAAAGGGTTTCAAACAGTGGAACAATACAATTTTATTTGTAATTTTAGAAAGATACTTTGGCAGTAATAGTTATCTTTTATTCACAAATATGATGAAGCAAGTGACCTGCCCCCTTTCCCTAAAATGAAACAACAACAAAAAAGCAAAAGCCTGCACCATCCTTATACCTATAGTAATGCAAAGACGGTGCTTCACTTGTTCAGTAGACTTTAATCATCTGGCAACTATGTCCAAGGCACTATGCCAGACACCAGAGATAGAAAAAAGAAAGATCCTCCTTCCTTCTAAGGAGCTCTCAAGAGACAAATATAAATCCATGTGATGGGCACTGTAAGATAAGACAAAGTGTAAAGGAACCCTTAGTATGGGCTTGAAAGGAGGTCAACTGTTGGGCCAGATGGGGGAGAATAAAGATGCATTGGGGAAATACCAGCTCATGAAGGTTAGGCAAGTACAAAGAAGGAAGGGATTATATACAAAGAACATAAATAGGAAAATTAGGAAATAGGAAATAGGAAAAGATAGCAAAGGAGACTAGGTCAGCAGAAACCTACCACTAAAGGAATAGACCGAGAACTGACAAATGAGATAAAACAATTAGAGAGCCAGGTTGGAGAATCCATGCAATGTCAAAAACAGAGTGAAGACCTTCGAAAGGAAAGGGAATCGTCATTAACAATAAACTCTACAGAAAGGACAAGTAAAGCCTGAACCAAATCAAGTAGGCTTGGAAGCTGGGGGTGGCAGAGGGGGGTTCACAGTGATCATCCACTAGACCATCTCCTGTAAATGGAGAGACTGAGTATGGGGAGACACAGTGTGAACCAACACCAAAGCATGGGAGTCATGGACTCTTCACAATGACTATTTAAAAATTTACTTTTTAATACATTAGATTTTTAAAGAATCATGCACTGTAAAAAGATATGAAAACATCAAGATGAACTAATGAAAGACAAAGTGTCTGACATCCCATTTCATTCTAACACTGACTGCAAAACTCCTAATGATACACGATGGGGTATTTTGACGTTGAATTTTAATTTTTATCGTGAGCTTGCAGGTGGCAAGGTTTTTCTTTTGGCAGTTTGACAACTATAGTTGAAAGGGTCCCAAAACCTTAGTAGGTATCAGCTAGACAGATGGCCAAGGTACAAAGACATTCTGCATCTTTCTTTTTTTTTTTTTTCCCTCCTAGAGGTCTTTACAACCAAATAGTGTCATTAGAATGTAAAGCTTATTCAGCATTTGACTCCTGGGGTAGTCAAGGTGTTTTAAAAGCTCTCTCCATCCTTCCATCTCTGAGATAAAAGATGACAAAATATCTGATCCACTCCACTGAAGACAGAGACAGGGAAAAAGCCAAAAAATTAGCTTCCACTCGGCTTAAAATGTTTTTTTAAAGCAATCTTTTAAATCAACATTCTCTGTTTTTGTTAAAAGAGTAGTATATAGGAATGAGGTGGGTGACCATTTAGAATATGGTTACAAATCAAACTGTCTGTCCTTATAAACAAAGGCCTATTTCATAAAGCAGCAACATAGATGCCTAATGCTTTGCACTATATTTTTATAATCACGAAAATAATTATCGAGATAAGTAAAATCATAGGAGGGCACTCTCAAGTGGCAATAACATATTAACACATGTGCGGAGGTAGAAGGGAATTCAAAATGAGATGTTAATCTTTAAAAAACACGTCTGTAATGACCTGTCACAAAAACAGCACTTCTTCACACTATAAGGAATTTAAGAATCTTAGCACGAAGACTGCTTACCTAGTTCTTCATTTTCAATGACTTCAAATGTGGCCCAGATATCACCTTTCATAGGAATTATATTTTTTATTGCTAATATATCATTAGTTAATTCCTCTGCTTCCGTCACAGGAGATATCTATAAGAGAGGCAAAATTCCTTCAAGAATGTATGTCACACACAAAAGTTGCCTAGTGACAGCACCAACAGTTCTCACCCCATCTACCAACTTATGATGCTCCACGTTTCTTACTTAGTATGCTTACCTAGCTTCTCTAAGCACATAGAAAAACCAGCCTGTTCAGTTCTTCTCCATAAACTAGAATACATTTTAATGTGAGTGCAAAAAGATATTACAGTAAAGACATAATCAGGAATTTTTTTTTTTTTCTCACTTAGTGAGCCATTAGATCACTCAAGGAAGGATTCACCAGACAATGAATCTAATGGTACTCCAGGACTAAAAATTTTCACTCATCAGTTCAGTAATCAAGAGTTCACAGCGGTTTGGTTTATTCGGTCTGGGCCCTGAATTATACACAATCGACTGCTGTCTACCATGCCAAAAAGCTCCAGGGTTTTAGAGGGCTGTGGTGTGCCCTGCCGTGCCAGTGACAGATGGTGGGATACGGGAGCAAGCTGGAGCCAGGATTTCAGGGCAGAGGGCAGAGTCTGCCGTGCCAGCCTTGGGGTCAATTCCACAAGAGTCCCAAAGCCTCAGGCCATGGCATAACCACACCATCTTCAGGGACTTTAGGGAATTCTGACTGGTTTCTTTTTCTTTTCTTTTTTTTTTAACCAATCTTAAAGGCACACTGGGTAAAAGCAAGCAGCTTTCTTCAATATGAATTTAGTTCTAATGCTAAACAAACAGAAGATGTTTTAAACATTAGGATACTGCAACTGCAACCTAGTTTGCACATTTTCAAAGTATGTACCTATTTAAAAATTTCTTCAAAAAGGAATGTGTTCATTACCATTTCTCCTGCCCAGTACCATCATAAGCAAAAGCATTCGCATTTATGTAAGTAATATAAAACACATTTTCTTACAGGTAACACCTATAGTTTCTCTTCTGGACTTTGTGGCATGTAGAGCATTCTTCAGAATGTATGAATGATACAATAAAGTCTACTGGTTTCTATTTTTAAAAGCCCAATGAGATATAATCTTTAAAGAATAAAAACCTCACTATCTGGGAAAATTGGAAAACTTTTAGTAGTAGAAACATTGGAGGAATCATTTCAATAATGCTGCTCACCTGAATGGCTTTAACGTTTTTTTAAGAAGCATAACCTTTTCTTAAAATAATAAATTACTAAGATACTAAACTGTGAAGGAGGTTGACCAAGGAATGGAAAACCAGAACTCCATTCCTTATCCCAGAAGACTCCCAAGGACAGGGAACCCCCAGAATTACCAGAACTATCCAAAGCCTGCTTTGGAAATTATTACTCCAAGGAATATACAAATCAGTATGATGATCATCAGGTTAGGAATATGATGTTCAAGGTATGTGTTCTGGCTTTAACACTTATTTAACTCCCAGTTTGAATTCATGTGAACTTGAGACATTACTTACTTCCCCAGCCTCCTGGGGCAGAGGTAATGACTGCCGAAATAAATATAACTGAAGAGTTTTCTGAAGTCTGAAGCATGAAAAAAATGTTAATGATTATTTTTACATGGTTTTTGTTATGTTTTTAAAGAAAATTTGGAGGGGAGTCTCGGTGGCTCAGTTGTTAAGCATCTGCCTGTGGCTCAGGTCATGATCCCAGGGTCCTGGGACGGAGCCCTGTGTCAGGCTCCCTGCTCAGCAGGAAGCCTGCTTCTCCCCTTCCCACTCCCCTTGCTTGTATTCCCTTTCTCGCTCTGTCAAATAAATAAAATCATTAAAAAAATAAAAAATAAAGAGAATCTGGAGTTGTTAAGGGTGAAAGTGATAATCCTTTATATGCATATACTTAAATAAGAATTTTGCTCAATTTTAGTAATTTGTATTATGGTCTTGTCAGTAAGATAAAATTAAAATGAGCTACTAAAGTGTGTGTAAGTGGAGCTAAGTCATGTGCTTTGAATACCTCCTCTAGCATTAGCGATGAACTTGTGCTGATTATCTGTACTACTTCCTTGTGTCCCCTATTATCAGCATACCACGTTCGGCATTAGAAATTTGATGTGGCCAACGAGTGGCAAGGCTCCTGCTCTTGGGGACTTACGACTGTAGTATCTCACTCCATGTTGCAAGTGAGTTAACCAGTGCCACAGAGACACAAAATGGAATCATTAAAAAATATAAATGAATATTACAACGTGTTTAACAAAACTAAAGTCCAGAAAGATATAAGACTCTATTTAAACATTGCTTAACTGAGTAGGAATCTGAATTATCACTGTTACCCTCCCTAAGGTTGACGAAATACAGAAGGGGAGCACAAGAAGGACACTTTTAATTCAGAAAAAAAAAAGACTCATATTCTCAAAAAAGATGAGTTCTCCAATATTCAAATCAATTGGAAGATAGGAAGTTAGTCTAGAATACAAGAGTGGAAGACCATTAATAAATAATAAGAATAATATAGGACTAGTAGTTTTGATTCTTTTATGAAAGACTTATGTGCCAAGCAATTTGCTAAGTGTTTTATAAGCAGTATCCTGCTGAGGACTCATATCAATGATATGATGTAAATACTTTAATTTTCCTCATTTTATAGGTGAGACAACTGCAACTCAGAGTAAGTTACCTTGCCTAATGCTAAGACACTACGAAGGGGAGGAACAAGTATTTGAGGTCAGATTTTTTTTCCAGAACCTACAGAAAATCTTAAGCATAACCTAAAGCACCTAAGATATTCTCTTTCCAAATGACTAAAACATGGACTTTCTGGAGGATACTGGAATAAAATGTCAATCCTATCAATCAGTCATTTTTTGAACTAGACAGGTAAAATATGAGAAATAATGGAAAATTCAAGATATACAAATTAATGCATATTAATACTTGCAACTTCTAAAAGTACTCTTTACATACATCTTTAGGACTCACCCGAATTATAATACTGCAGTCAGGTTCCTTCCTTTCTACATACACTTCAATTAACAAATCTCCAGCCTGGGAAACCTAGAAAGGGGCAAATGTGAAAACAGCAAATATAAGTATGACACTTAAGATACAAAGCCAAATATTTCATAATAGTGAAATGAGCCTGCTAATTGCATGATAATACCCACTTTCCAGATGCAGCTGAGAAGGAATCTACACAAATGGCCATTTTTTTCATCTCTTAATCAAGAGTTTAATGTCCTGAATACTCTTACATTCTTAGTAAAATAATGAATCTGGCTACAATGAGAAGGAATATGCTGATGTCAACAAAAGAAGTTGTAAGAGCCATCACCATGTGTGTTAATAGGATAAACAAAATGAGAAGTGAAAATGATCCATATGTAACTTGCTCTAAGCTACAGTGTGCGTACAATACCAATAATAAAAAGGGAAAAAAGGTGTTGCTAAATTTTCAAAGAGATACGTCCAGAAACTGAAATTTGAGGATAAATTAGGTTGGACCTATATTAAAACTAAAAATAGAGGGACGCCTGGGTGGCTCAGTTGGTTAAGCAGCTGCCTTCTGCTCAGGTCATGATCCCAGCATCCTGAGATGGAGTCCCACATCGGGCTCCTTAGTCAGCAGGGAGCCTGCTTCTCCCTCTGCCTCTGCCTACCACTCTGTCTGCCTGTGCTTGCTCTCTCTCTCTAACAAATAAATAATAAATAAATAAATAAAATCTTAAAAAAAAAATCTTTATTTTTTTTATTTTATTTTAAAAAATAAAATCTTTAAAAAAAACAAAAAAACTAAAAATAGAGAAAATATATTTAGCAAAGAAAAAAAAGTGATAGAATAAAGTAGATGAAAAAGAGAAGTTTTTATTTTAATTATTGTTAGCCTACCATTTAGTGTTCCAATATTTGGGTCACTATTATATCCCAGCAGACATATTAAGTGAAGAAGAGACAATCCAGAAAATAAAAACCATAAGATATCACCATGTACATCAACAGTATAATGTGGAAAAGGGTAACAAAAAACCAAATGAATCTATGAAAAATATTTTGAGTAACTTTTTTGAGAAACTGCCTTAGGTTACATAACCACTTAGAAATAGTATCTCCCAATTTTAAAAAAATGATCATATTGGAGAAGCAATCATCCGAAGATAAATTTGCCTAAAAATAAAACCTGATGAAGAAATTAGTGAGGAAAACATTAAAAATGTACTTTCAGGAAGTTCTTAATTATACTGGCAGTAGAGACTTAGAAAAGCTTATTTCCAATTTTTCTTCCTCACTTTCGATGCCACACAAAAATTCAAGGGAAGAAAAGATACAGTTGACATTTCTACTTTTCACTGTGTTTGCATAAACAATTCTCCAGGAAGGACACATTTTAAAAATTAAAAACGTGGGACGCCTGGGTGGCTCAGTTGGTTAAGCCACTGCCTTCGGCTCGGGTCATGATCCCAGCGTCCTGGGATCGAGTCCCGCATTGGGCTCCTTGCTTGGCGGGAAGCCTACTTCTCCCTCTGCCTCTGCCTGCCACTCTGTCTGCCAGTGCTCACTCTCTCTCTCTCTAACAAATAAATGAATAAAATCTTAAAAAAAAAAAAAATTAAAAACGCAAACACAAAGGACTCATAGAGAGAAGCCAAAACAAGAATAACTAAGAAATTCAAAGGGGGATAAGACTTGGAGACTGTCAGAAAAAAATACCATAGCAGAGTTTTCAATGGATTAGAGAAAAACAGGTTTCTCCAAAGCCTTCCACTTTTCTGGTCCAATTACTCTGTTTTATAGACAATTCTTTTCTTCTACTTATGGACTTAATTAAAAAGCAGCAAAGATGCATTACTGTAATATGAATATAAAAGAAAAATGCAGAAGGACACTCATACTTTATCTAATAACAACATAGGTTATGCTGCCAAAGACTATCCCTTGGACTCACACAACCCTTTATTTCATGACTGAAATTCCCTAAAAAGCAGTAATTCAAGAAAACTGATAATGAGCCAGGTTTTTTAGTGTTATAGTTAACTCCTCTAAAAGCTGCATTAATACTTAGGGTCAAAGTGGAGGAGATGCTTTCTTAGGTAAGTACTCTATCACAGTACTAGTACTCAGGGACCTTGGGTACTAGAAATGAAGCCTTTCCTTCCCTCCTTCCTATGAAGCTCCATGACTTCTCTAACATTTCAGGAATAAGGTAAATTTAGAGTCAACTAATAAGGAAGCATTTGCCTCATTCTCTGAGTATATCTATAAACAGAATATAGTTGACCTATGGATATTATTTACATTGGTATACTGAATCCACTATAATTCAAAGTGATTAGAAGATTAAATATGAATTTTAAGAAAGTCTAATGAATGTTCAACAAACAAGGAAAGGTACGCTGGAAAACTGCTGTACAACCTGAACACACAAATCCAATACAATGCAACCGAGGAAAGCAAAAGAAGATTTAGAAAATAGTCAATTTAAGACATAAATCAGCATATGTGACAAAGATGACATTAGAAACATTCCACTAATATAATCATCTGAGAGCATGCAGAGCAAAAGCATAGAAGAAATAATTTATATTTTCAAAATCATAATGGAAAGAATCATTACAGAGCTGAATTTTCAATTTACTCTAGTATCTTTTTGGCTTTAAAGGCTTCCTTTGAAATCCACTGGCACTTTTAATAGCGCATTTGTAAGTAAAATTGATTTTACAAAGGGCATTAATAAGATTAATAATGATTTTTCCCTCTGTATTTTGAAAAAATTATTTTAACATACTTTGGCATTTTGCATATAAGCATCATGCTGCAGAAGTATGCAACTATTTTATCTAGGTTTTTTCCCCCATTACTTTTACTTTGCTTCATATAGGAACTTAAAAATAAATACAACAAACATCTTTACTTACAATAGAAGTTTTTGTTTTTTGTGTGTGTGTGTTTTTTTTTTTAATTCTTTGGAGTTCTAACTAATACTACTCACTTGAGTGTCTTTCCACTTGGTAATAAAGCTATTTTCTATGTCCATTTGTTTGACTTGGTCTTCTTTAACCTGTTTAAAATATAATTTGGGATATTCTAATAAAATACAAGGAGTTATGATACTCATCCTCACATAACTCTTCAGGAATTTAAAGACCAACAATTTAAAAATAAATGAGAATGGCCATCTTAATTAACACGGGCCCACACAGCAAGGGCAGAAATAAAGCCAAAATAACAGAGCCTCATAAAGTTCAGAGCATTTTATGATGACATCACTTCAAGGAAAGCTATATCACTAAGCAACTTAATAAGCAAGGGGCTGATGAATGATATACTAGCGTTTATGTAGGTTGAGAGGCAAGACTCATGTCTCAAACTGAAATGCTCATTAAGTGCATACAAAATTTCCACCACTTCAAGGTGGAGTTAGCAAAACTATGAAGATAACCATTTAATTTTTTATTTATGTAACAGTACAAAAATAGAAAATAAAGAGAGCACATAAAGCCACACATTTTGTCCCGAATTCTTTCAATTTTCAGCATCAGAATTATTGCAAAGAAGGTGCCGTTGATCAAAAACAGTGGACACATATAGAAAGAAAATTAAAAAGAGACTGAAGAGCAAAGAGAACCCAACAGTTTTGGTGTTCTTTCCTACATAAATTAAGATACAAACTCTGTGTTTTTATTTTATTAAAAGGTTTCTTTCCCTTGGCCAAGGAATCTTGTGATCACTTACATTAAGAATGTAAGAAGTCTACATATAATAACCTATTACATTAACCCACTTGATTTCAACTAACATAGCCATAACCCTGGAAAACAAGAAGTCTTATACAGCACTACTTAAGAGTGCCCCGAAAGGTTAAATGACAGCCATGCCAGTGGTAATTAAGATGCCAGTGGTAATTAGGTGATGGAACTGGACCTCTGACTCAGATCCATTATATTCAAATCCTGGGCTTACTTCCTCTATTTTTACTTCTTTCAACTAAGAAATCATCCTTATTCTGACAGTTTTCTGATGAAACATGAATATACTGACTTCATAAAACAGCAAATTGAAGTCAAATAATTAGAAAAGGTAACTTAGTAAAAACCACATGATAATTATTTCAGGTTTTTTATTTCTAACTCAGACACAATTAAAAGAAAACACTAAAATGCATTCAATTACAGAATTTATCAGCCTGGTATTTATTGCCAAATTTGTGAAATTCATAATTTCACTCCTCTGAGTAGACACGCTTACTGCATACACATACTGACAAAGAAAAAAAAAAAACAGAAACATCATAAATTGAAATATTCTGTCCAAAAGATACGAGAGGGCTTTCAAAGAAACCAAATTTAAATGAATGGCTATAGCTTAAAAGGCTAGTTGTATCTAATGTATTAAAAATCATATAACTATCCTTTATATTTAGATATTCATAAAGACTTGATTATAAACATCCTAAAATGCATTTTTTAAATTTGCCAACAGTAATATCAAAACTATTTTAACAAGGTCAGGATATAAAATATTTACCTCAAATATCTCAACATAATTATTAATTAAGTCCTCGATTACATTCACTTCTTCACTAGTTTGTCCCTTAGTTTGAAACAAACAGGATGAAAAGACCAAGGCCAAATTATGCGCATTCATGTGATTGATTTCTGAGCATTTCTGAACCCTGTTAGAGAAAAGCACAGCTCATTACCACACACTTCTTTTTGAAAATTTCGTAGAACTTTAGTCACAATAGCCATTTATTATTATCTAGCACACACATACGGAAGGTCTCTGGTATAAAAGGTATGGTGGTGATTTAAAGAAAAATGCGGTTCTTTTTTCTAAGTAGTTTACAGTCTAGTTAAGAACATAAGAAAAAAAAAAAGCTAAAAGAAGATACGATTACAAGTTACAAAGCAGTACTTGTTTGTTGATTGGAGGAGGGACTTACCATGTTCAAATAATTCCAGATAATGGTGCAACCTGCAGCTAAGGCATAAAGAAGTGCTTGCACTGTAATGGAAAATGACCAGAGGGACTGAAGCATAAATGAAAGAGGGACTAGGGGGCAGTAGGTAAGCAGGAAACAAGGCAGGAAAGGTGAATTGGGAGGCATTTAGGAGAGAGTTCCAAATTCAAGGTTCTTCAAAGCTAAGCTGAGTTTTGCAGGAAGGGCAAATCAGGTGAGAAAATACTTGGCAGCATGTGTTTGTATGGTTATTCAAAATTGGATATTATCTCTCAAAAAACAATTTAAAAATACAATTATACTTTTCTTAGATATTATGAAGAACGGCTTTTTGCAATGAACAGACACAAACAGAGGAGTCAGCTCTCCCCATGAAGAGGCCACAACATGTGGGTTTTACAGAGAGCCCTGAAAGCACCGCTGATCTTTGAACAATACAATTTCAACTGTGTGGGTCCACTTCCATGTAGATTCTTTTCCATAAATACAGTAGAGTACTATAAATATGTTTCATGACTTCAATAACATTTTTCTCTAGCTTAAAAATTGACTGTAAGAATATAGTATATAATACGTCTGTCACATACAGTACACATTAACTGACTGTATATGTTACTGGTAAGGCTTCTGGTCAACAGTGGGCTACTAGTAGTTAAGTTCGGAGCTGGGGAGACAGAAGTTATACGTGGATTTTCAACTGCGTCCGGGAGCAGTGCCCCTAAATCCTGCATTGTTCAAGGGTCAA
>RCUC01156506.1:0-45247 GCA_003697995.1 Taxidea taxus jeffersonii
TTCCCCGGGAGTTACTCTTGACCTCTGGCTTCTTGCTCCCCTGCTCCTGATACCTGCAACTCGGAGTCCGCTCAGCTCTACCTGGAAAACCTACACCCGGTCCTCCCAGACCCTCCGCCCCGACCGCTGCCTGAACTGAGCCTGAATCCTCCCCACAGGCGTTTGCCGCAGAGCGGAGAGTCATCTGTGAACCAGAAACAGACCTGGCCACTCCCGGCTTCCCATCAAACTCAGACTAAGCGGCCAAGTCCCTTCCAGAAGCTACTGCCATTCACTCCTCCAGAACGTAAGGTACACGGGGAAGGGCCGCGTCTTACTCTCGGCTGCATCCCCAGTGCCCGCAGGGGGAGCCGCTCCGCACTCCCGAATGAAGAGGGCGTCTTGCTCTAACAGTAGAGGGTTGATGAGCGAATGAATGAGGGTCTTGCTCTAACAGTAGAGGCTTGACAGCGCTCCCAGGCCCTCACCGGCCGCAACAGGACTCTGACACGTAAGGGTCCCATATCCAACAGCACCGCTTTCAGACGTGAGCAGTTACTTTACCTTTTAGAGTAACTTCGGGTGATTATTCTATTCTCGCAGAGGGGCTAGAGGCCTGCACCATACTTGAATAAAATTCGAAACTTAAGGACAAACGGGGCTGGTGCTGGCGCGTAGGGAGGACCCAGGAGCGCAGTGCGGAGTGAGGAGGCAGGATGCGGGCAAGCATCGTAACCAGTGCCTGCGGTGAGGGGGAGGCCAGAGAGCAGCAGGTACAAAGGGTCTTACCCACCGGGCTGAGGCCAGCGGCAGTCTCTTCATTCCTGTGGTGAGCACACACGACGGGGCAGAGGCAACAGCCAGGCTGGAGGCAGCCACCGTAGGAGGTTCCAGAAGCAATCCAAGCAAAAGACTATGGCTACAGTTAGGATGCTATCCCTTTGGGCTCCGGTCTAGGCGGTGTAGCCACAAGGCCTCCATGTGTCTGCTCTACTCCAGGGCTGCCCGGAAGACAGCTCTGGCAAACTATCACTGATTGTGCAGATGTTTCTTTCTTTAGATCTTCGTTATTTCATCATCTACAGAAGTCTTTTAAGGTTTTATTTATTTGAGACAGTGAGAGAGAGAGCGAGCACAAACTAGAGAGAGACAAGAGAGAAACAGACTCCCCACCGAGCAGGGAGCCCGACTCGGAACTCGATCCTAGGGCCCTGAGATCATGACCCGAGCTGAAGGCAGACGCTCAACCAACTGAGCCACCCCCCTCCCTTTTTAAAGTCACCTACGGAAGTCTTATTCATACTTCTGACCTATTTTTCTTTATCCTTGTAACAGCAGCCTGAAATAGTCATTAGCCATTTGTTCCTTATGTGATGTCAAGTTTAGGAAGACTTTGAGAGTCTGAGCTGGTCCAGTAATAGTCATGAGGTTCTCGGGGGGCGAGGGGCAGAAGCGGGCTGGAGCCCTCCCGGGTGCTCTGTAACACACAGCCACCTCCCTTTGCAGGACACGTGAAGCCACTTCTCTTTCAGAAGCCTGTGCCGCTTAGTGGACTGCTCAAACTAATCCTGAGGTCAGGGGGCAGGTGCGACACATTATCCCCCGACTCTTGCTGTCTGGCCTTTAAGTAAACCTCCCTCTTTAAATGGAAACCATTGCTAAGAACTCCAGTGCTCAATTTAGAAACACCGAAGCCCTTCTCCAACCTCTTCTGTTTCTGTTCCAAATTAGACCGTCCAGTCTTATGGAATCCTAATGAGTTTTGAAGGATAAGACAGCTTTTGGCAGTCAGTTATAATTCCGTACTGTCAGGAAGAGAACTCCTCTTATCACTTCCACTTGCCTCAGCTTTCAGTAAGAATAAAATACTTTCCTCACAATCTAAAAAAGGGAACCATGACCAGGGATTAAGTGAACATAGTATCTATTTTTATTATGAAACATTAAATTTTGACACATTACTTCATTTGCTTTTTAAAAATCTATTGTCTGACTTAAGCCTATTCAGCAAAAATGCCAATAAATTATATAAATCGTAGTTTGGGTCTTTTTAAAACTAGGTCCATAGTATGTTTCATGATAATCAGATAACAAAACTAAACCTGAATTGTATGAGCTGTTAATTTATAATGTTTTAAAGTTTAGCTTAAAATAAAACCAAAGCCAACCACATGCGAATACGCTGTTGCCAAAGTTTCTGGAAATGCCCTCCTCATCTCTGTGCGTCAGTGTCCTTCTGCTTCTTCCCTGACGTACACAACGCAGCCAGATCAGGTGTCAAGGCACTCGTTCTATACTGTCCTAGCCTTTGCCCATCTTAGGAGTCACACCGGATGGAGGGCTGATGATAGACCCCTTTCCGTGCTCTCTTGCCTTTGAGTAAATCCACTTCTTTAAAGGGAAATCATTAGCTAAGAAGCCCAATGCTGAATTTAGAAACGGTGATTCCAATACATGTTAAATCAAATGTGTATTTAAGGTCACATACTCTGAAAAGTGAAAATAATAGACAAATACAGAACTTATGTGAACAACCAATAAACTAAGATAAATAGCACTGCCACCAC
Organism: Taxidea taxus jeffersonii; assembly: GCA_003697995.1. Lineage (NCBI taxonomy): Eukaryota > Metazoa > Chordata > Mammalia > Carnivora > Mustelidae > Taxidea > Taxidea taxus. The sequence continues at coordinate 2,547 of RCUC01156506.1, forward strand.
ATGCTTCAAAATGGTGCGTTTTTAGTGTCTGAAGTTCTTTGCAAATTATCTTTTGGGACAATTCAGATGAATTTCAATAAAGGATGTGTGTTCTGCACGAAGTCAGTTTTAGGGTTTCCAACATGGGTGGCATCATTTAAAAAAAAGTACATCAATAGTCTTATTAGTAAGTGTTTTCAACTTGGGTTTCTAAATCTTTATTTTCTGTGGAGGCAAACCAAAGCACTGTCTTAAGACTCCATCTTCAGAGTTACAATACAATCTCTATCATTCCTAGAGATCTGAAAGCTAGATATGTCCCTGGTCCTTGCCATCATCTTCATCTTCATCTTCCTCATCATCCTGGTCTCCGGATTCAAGTTCATCCTCTTCTTCTACCTAAAGGGGATATGCACACTTATCATTATTAAGATCTGATCACTTCACATTCAACACATATTGACACATAGTCTTTGATAAATTCTTTATTCCTTCCAGTAACTGTAGATTACAAGCCATCTGATTTCCTAGATTTATTGCTCAAGGCTCTCTGCCATTCTTAAAAAAAGATTTTATTTATTTATTTATTTATTTATTTGAGAGAAAGAGAGAAAGGGAGAGCACAGAGGGTAAATGAGAGGGAGAAGCAGACTCCTTGCTGAGCAGAGAGCCCGACTCAGGGCTTGATCCCAGGACCTCCAACATCATGACCCAAGCCAAAGGCTGACACGTAACCGACTGCGCCACCCAGGCGCCCCCCTCTGCCATCACGAGACGAGATGTACAGGCTGACTTGCTGACAGATGGCCAGACCTCTCTACACACAAATGTGGATCAAACATGACAAAAGAGAATGGCACATGTGGATGATGAGAGTCTTGTGACCACAGGAGCCAATCAATTCACCTGTAGGCTCAAAGCCCAAAAGAGAACAGTTAACAGATGCTGGAAACTGTGCCTGTGTATCCTAAGTCGATTCACCGAACACCACAAGAGCAGATCAGACGATCCTGTATTCATGGACCGAAGTATTTACGTCTGTGACACAGATACGGAGGCATAACATTGCCGTGCTGCAGTACAATTCTTGAAAATATACCCTCGATCATTTCTGGAAACATTTCAATCTTACCGGATGCCCAAGCTCCTTGAGTTTATTCTTTAACGAAAATATTTTCTGGTCCTGATCAGCCAACAGCACCAACAGATCATCTTGTTCTTTTTTGGAATCTGTAACGTCCATCTCGAGCTTGTTTTTCTCGTTTTGTAAAATGGCAATGGTGCTGTTAGAGGCGTCCAGCTGCTCTTTGATGGCACTTCTTTCCTCAGACAGAGCTTTAATTTCATTCTAGGAAAAGAGAGGGAAATATCAACCTATCTAAGATTATTATTCACTCTCACAGGGTTTTTAACAAATAGGTTCATTATTTCTCTCTCTCTCTTTTTAAAAGATTTATTTATTTATTTGACAGACAGAGATCACAAGTAGGCAGAGAGGCAGGCAGAGAGAGAGGAGGAAGCAGGCTCCCTGCTGAGCAGAGAGCCCGATGTGGGGCTCGATCCCAGGACCCTGAGATCATGACCTGAGCCGAAGGCAGAGGCTTAACCCACTGAGCCACCCAGGCGCCCCTCTTTCTCTCTCTTTTATTTTTAGGTTCATTCTTTTTGTGACAATCTGAGGATTTTGGGGGGGGGCGTGGAGGTTTTGGGGACAGCACACACACATACACACACACTCATCCAGGAACATGAGAATTCATGTTAGGCTGTACATCAAAGATGGTTGTTGTGAAAAATAAGAGTTTAACATCCAAAAATTAGTTTTAAGTAGCTATTTTTCAAAAAAACCTAAGAGATAATGCCATTTCAGATAACCAGAGGAACAAAATAAAGACACAAAACATTTTACAGGCAAAGCCTGATGGGCAACAGAACTAGAACTCAGGATAAAAACATTTTTTTTTTAACCCAACGTCATGCATACGATCAAATGGGAAAGAAAAACAGCTGCAAATAAAATCCACGGCTTCCAGATAAAATAATCTGACCACACTCCAAAAGACATCGTCACACAGGTTGTTTCAGGACTTTCACCTCACTCTTCTCTTCATGTTACTTTTCCCATTTCTCTGTCGCACAGGCTGGCAGGCTCGTTCGTGCCTGTGTCCTCAGCCTAATGGAAAGCCTACATGTGGCCCGTGTTTTAGCCAAAACTGTACTCTTTAGTTCCTTTTTAACATTTCTTGAGGTTTATTCTTTATTTGAGAGAGAGAGAGAACATGAGCGGGAGCGGCGGAGGGAGAGGGAGAGAATCTCCAGCAGACTCTGCGCTGAGCGCGGAGCCCAACACGGGGCTGGAGCTCACGACCCCGAATTCACGACCCGAGACAAAACCAACTGCACCCCTCGGGTGCCCCTATACTCCTTATTTCTTACTGTGATTAAAGATTGACAAGAAAGCTTAACTTTCAATGATTTCTACTTTCAAAGTACACTCGTACCCATTCTTACTTTGTGTGTGTGGGATCACTATCTGAAACGGCATTTAAAAACCTTCTCTTGGGGCGCCTGGGTGGCCCAGTGGATTAAGCCGCTGCCTTCGGCTCAGGTCATGATCTCAGGGTCCTGGGATCGAACCCCACGTCGGGCTCTCTGCTCGGCGGGGGGCCTGCTTCCTCCTCTCTCTCTGCCTGCCTCTGCCTACTTGTGATCTCTGTCTGTCAAATAAATAAAAAAATAAAATAAAATAAATAAAAACCTCCTCTTGTGCCATCTTCAGTCCTCCAAAGAGCAACGCACACGTTGTGACATAAAATCACACCCGGTAAGTTTGCCTCATAAAGCTAAAGGTGTGAGACACCAAGTAAGATCAAACTGCCTGAGCCCATCTTACAGGATACGCAATAAATGAAAGGTTCACCACAGAGCAACCTTTAGCTCCTTGGTCTCCTGTGACAGCGCCGACAGCCTGCCTTCTACGTCGGTGGTCTTAGCAGGGGTTCCAGCCTCGCTCTCTCCTGGCGCAGGAGCTGATTTCGCCTGAAGGTAGAAATCGGAGGGGAAAAAAGTTGCTTTAAAGCGCCATGTGAAATCCCGCAGGTGATCGAATTTTCTCGCCACTCTGGAAGTGTGTTTCCAGCAACAGGAGGCGGAAATCCTTACGTACGGACACGCACTACAGCGAGCACGAGCGGTGCCTGCGGTGCAGCGGGAGGCTGAGGCAGGGGAGCTGCAGCGTCGGATCTCAGCGGAGCCGAAGAAGGCTGCTCAAGCAGCCTCCAGGTCAGACCAGAGCTGTAACAGCGTGTAAGAAGCAGAGAATATTCTCAGAGCCCTCTCCGCACAATACTTCTGCAAGTGAAGTCCACACCGTCATCTCAGAGAAGCAGGCGGGGAAACTGAGCTGAATGCCATTAACCGGTGAAATATAAATATTTTTTTTCTTCTTTTTTTTTAAAGATTTTATTTATTTGCGAGAGAGAGAGAAGGAAAGAGAGAGCAAGCATAAAGGGGAGGAGCAGAGGGAGAAGGAGAGAAACTCAAGCAGAGTGAGCAGCGCGCAGAGCCCAATGACGTGGGACTCGATCTCATGACCCTGAGATCACGACCTGAGCTGAAACCAGGAGTCAGACACTTAACCGACTGCACCACCCAGTCACCCCAAAATGCAAAGATTTTCCCAAGTGCTCCAGAAAATATTCTTAAATCACGGGTTTCCAATCTTCCCGCCTTTTCTTCGACAAAGAACTGGGAAAGAGGGCGTTGAGGTAACAAATGCGCAAAGGAGCAGATGGGATGTCGCACTCCTTGTGGCCGGAAGAGCTCCGAGGCGCGTCAGATGAAGCCCAGACTGCCCTGAAGGGACCGTCAGGAGAAATACGGATGATAAAGGCAATTCTGGGGAACGCTCAGAAAAAACGGGAAATGAGAGAGCAAGCTTCTGTGGTCTTGGAGAAAACATCATCATGAATAGAATGCTGGCAGAGACACGGATGGGAAGGTGGTTTTGGTGAGGCCTCAACTGGAAATGAAGAACACGTTCCCGGAAAATAGAGGAAGGTGCTCCTTGTTATCAGATGGTAAAGAAACAGGCTGAATTGTGTTTTGGTGCTTTGTAGAAAGTAGAGCTTAAAAGCGATGAACTTGGATATTTCGGTGAGGTGATTTCTAAGCAAAGCGTTAAAGGTGTGGCGTGGTTTCTCCTTGATGCCTACTGTAAACTGTAACACGAGAGAAGGAACTTGAAGAAGGAACGTTAAGCGAAAGGGAATCAGAACATGAAGGTTTAGAAGATTCTCAGCCTACCCCTATCGCAATAAACAACAAAGCATGCTCTGCTGAAATACCAAGGATGTGGCTGGACCACCTCTATAAAGAAGTTACTCGTGTGGCTCAGGGACCCAGGCAGCCACCTCGGCAGAAGCTGGAATAGAGAAAGGATGATCTGGGATCTTATCTGGTGACTTGGATCCCTGGGAATGGCATGGGTCACTAAGAAGGTTTTTGACAATTCTAGACCAGCAGAAAACCTGTCAGCTTGGACTGACGGGCTGAAGGGGACAGAGACGGGATAAAACACAAGATACCAGCACAATGAACCATTAAATAACTGATCACACTGATCTGCTCAGTCTGACTCCAATGTGCCTGCCGGCATGGCCCAGAAGCCTGCGTGACCAGAACTGTGGCCAGTGAGTCACCTAAAGGGAAGGTGCTCTCCGACACACTCACTTCTGTTACATTCGCTTCTTTTATGAGTGGCTGAGAAAGAATGCCTTAACCTTGTGTTTACGATCTTGCAGGAAAAAGAAAGTAACAATTAACATACAAATGTTTCCGTTTTCCTTAACAGCTCCTGCTTTTCTGTCTGCAGTCTGGCGATCTCCACAGATTGTGAGTTTAACTGAGACTTTAACGTTGCCAGCTCCTAGGAGACAAAATAGGAGACAAAAATAATTGCGCTGTAACATGGAACATCATTAATTTCAGCAAGGCAATGCATATTTACAGGAAGAAATTTAAAATTATTTCCTTTCTTGGTCCCTCTCTCTAAAATCACAACTTCCAAGTTTTAAAATCTAATTCTAAAAAAACTATTCTTGAACTTTGGGTTCAAGATAGAGAATTAAGCAAGTTCCTTGTACATATTTTCACCTCTGCTTCTCCCTGAGATCCCATGTGAAAAAACCATAAGGTGGGGGAAGAAGGGAAAGAGGAAGGGAGGAAGGGGGAAGGAAGGGAAGGGGAGAGAAACCCAGAATGACAAAGAGAGTAAGAGAAATGAACAATAAAATTGGGGAATTTCAGAAAGCAAATGTCAGTGGTAACGTACATTTCTCAGGACACACCTGAGAAAGCTAAGAACCTAAAGTGATGTGTGAGAAAGTGGACCAGCTTGCTACCTGATGTGCAGTGCCTGACTATCAGCAGGCTTGGAATCTGGCCCCACCAGGTATCTCTGCAAGTGTGGGTAAAAATGGGGTCAAAAACAGCAGGGCTGCTTAGGAAGACCACCGGATCCCTGTTTCAATCTCATGCATGTTCCTCTTCTCTGGCCAAAGACTAGACATTTATTATTCAGACAGGGAAAAACAGGACATTTTTAGACCATGGGCCTCCTAACATAGATCAAAGTAGTTAGTGCGAAAGTGAAAAGGAGGGAATTAACTGAAAATTTATTTATCATTAATGTTGAAATTCCCAACCTTCTTGCCCTCTCCCCACCAAAAACGCACAGGGGTAAAAACCAATTATAACCGTGGTTCTCTATTGTGTGGGAATCCTCTACATTATACTTGACAATGTCTGCAGACATTGGGTAAGTGGTGGGATACTGTCATGTAAAAAGCTCTTTTGTTCCCTTAAAACTTTCTATCACTTACATATGAGGCTTTCCTTTGATGTTTTATTCAGTTATCTAAATGAGTTACATAGACATGGAGACTGCGGACAATTTTGGTTCTCTTTTAACAAAACTTTTTTTTTTTTTAAAGATTATTTATTTATTTATTTGACAGAGATCACAAGTAGGCGGAGAGGTAAGCAGAGAGAGAGAGGAAGGGAAGCAAACTCATTGCCAAGCAGAGAGCCGGATGCGGGGCTCGATCCCAGGACTCTGGGATCATGACCTGAGCCGAAGGCAGAGGCTTTAACCCACTGAGCCACCCAGGCGCTCCACAAAACTGTCATTTAAAATATCTTTTTAACAATGTAAAACTGATTAAAAAAATGAATAAATTACAGAAAGTTAAAAAACCAAAGGCAATGCTCTTTAGAGATATCTAACTTAAAAAGAAATAAAGAAATATCTAACTAAAGTTTCATTGGGAAACACAGAGTAAAATTTTTACTTGGGACTTACAAACTAAGCTCATTTATTAATAACTTAATTCCTTTTAATTTTAATACAGTTCTCGTGAAGGCAGGCTTCAGGAAACCAAAATGGCATGTGAATTTTCCTCACACAAACTTGTAACTTATAAATGCTTAATGACAAGTTATCTTTTTTGAAAAGACTGATCGTAGAATCTACTTTGGGGTTCACGGACATTATCAAATATGACAAAATTTCTCTGTGTACAGTCATTCTTCTCTCAGATCTGCCATGTCAGTGGGCTAGGATCGCGTGCCTAGTGGAGAAGCCAGTCAGTCCTAGGTTGGTGGGGCTGTTCACTTCCTCCTTTAGAATTACGTTTTTTAGTTTTTTAAAAGAAACAGAAGAAACATATGTTCCTTTTTATAAGAAAGGAAGAAAGGAGGGTAGGACAGAAGAAAAAGGAAAGGAGGAAAGAAAAAAAAATTTATAAAGAAAAAACACAACTTATTTAGTGATAGTCTGATACTTTTCTACGCTTTTCTTCCCAATACTTAATTCTATACGTAAGTGGTTCTTTTCTTTCTTTTCTGGCTCTTTTCTCGAACAAACACATTTAATCTTCTCATTGGATAAAGTTAAATTGGCACTATGTAGTTTCACAGGAAATTATAAATATTACAGATAACCAAGTAGGAAAAAGTTTAGTTTGCTTTTCTAGATATTATAAATTACTATAGCAGAAAAAGTCTGTTTTGCTTTTTTAGGTAGCCATCAATTGAGATATATACAAGTTTATTCCCTTCTCTAGTTCAAAAAGCAAACATTTTTCTGGACAGAATGGTTTAAACATTCAATACCTTCAATCAAGCAATCATCATGGTCAATATATGAAAATTAGACAAAAGATTTTATATCTTCATATTTCCAAGTTATAAATATACTTAAATTTTCCTTAACTGTTAGTTCACTGATAATCTACAAATAACCCGGGTGAGATGCTCAAATCTGTTAAAAAGAACACAATTAAAAACTAAAAACATTTAATAAAAAGTAAAATGCCATTACCATATAATTAAAAAAGTTTCTGGACTTCCAAATAACTATCTTCACTATTTGTTTGCTTACACTAACAAAGCAGTTCTCAATGAATGAAACTACATGGCTGTTACTCTACTATAATTAAAACAACACAAAACAGAACTTGGATCAAGCTGGAAAATTACCTGTTTTAATTCTGCAATTTGTTCAGAATCTCGAGCAGAAGCTGTTGCTGAAGACTGTTCGTTTGTGCCGGGCGATGCTTGGGAAGATTTCTACAAACAACATAGAAATAAAGTACGAAATCAATTCAGTCTAAAGAGATAGGAAACAAAATAAAACTGTACACATATAAGCTATGCCTTATAGAGGTTTACTAAAAATTTCACATCAACATTTTAATTTTTATATCTGAGATAAAATTTCAACCTAGCACACACTGTCTATAAGTTTTCCATAGCTAATAAATTTATACTTATACCAAGTAATTTATTAAATCTAAGCACTTATCTGAGGCCATTTGGAGAAAGAGCATAAAACAGGTATTTATTGAGCGATTTCCATGTATTAAAAGAGCTTTCTACAGAGTAGCTCATTGAATTCTCGCAATAACAAAACAGATATGACCACTATAACTAAGTTGCTTAAATTCAATTAGTCAGAAAGTGCTGAAGCTTTAGACAGTCTGACACCAAAGCTCATATTCTAATTTTTTTCTTAAGTAAACTCTGTGCTGAACGTGGGGCTCAAACTCATGACCCCAAGATCAAAGTCACATGCTCTACCAACTGAGCCGGCCAGGTACCACCAAAAGCTCATATTCTAAAACCTTTCTACGACACTTTGGCTTAAGGGATCCAGGAAAATCAACAAGCAAGATAATGAGAATTATTCTTTTTTTTTATTTAAAGATTTTATTTATTCATTTGACAGACATAGATCACAAGCAGGCAGAAGGGCAGGCAGAGAGGAGAGTGAGGGGGAATCAGGCTCCCCACTGAGCAAAGAGCCCGATTTGGGGCTCGATCCCAGGACCCCAGGATCATGACCTGAGCCGAAGGCAAGGGCCTTAACCCGCTGAACCACCCAGGTGCCCCATGAGAATTATTCTTGACCTCTTCAACTTTTTTACCATTTACTCACCAAATTCTCAATCAGAGAGTCTTTTTCAGCCAGCTGGCTTTGTAAAAGTTCCTGATTACTTTTTAATTCTTCTATCTCTTCTCGTAACCTACCAACTTCTTCTGGCTGAACGCCATTCACCTGAGTCCCGTCACTGTAGGAACCTTGATGCTGATTATCTTTTCCTATGAAGACAGGAATAAAATTTGAAACTGAAAGCCAGTACGAAACTTAAGTTCTTCATTTCTTGAATGAGAAGATTTAAATATAAAAATATGAAATTTCCTTAATTCCGCTACTTTGGCAGCACTTTTATAGACACATTTCATTTTTGCAAAACAGTGTATTGATAGAAATGGGAAGTGATGATATTTTCAGGTTTCTGGGAAGAAAAAAGCGTAGTCTTATTAAGACTAAACTTCATGGTTTGGTGATCTGTAATTAAGAATTGCAAGAGTTTCCAGGCACCTGGATGGCTCAGTCAATTAAGCATACAACTCTTGGTTTTGGCTCAGGTCATGATCTCAAGGTCATGAGACTGAGCCCCATGCTGGGCTCTATGCTCAGCGCAGAGTCTGCTTGGGATTCTGTCTCTTCCTCGCCCTTTACCCTTTCCCACCTCTCTAAAATAAATAAATAAATCTTTTTAAAAAATTAAAGTAGTTTCAATTCCGATTCGGTCAATTAATATGAGAGAAAACAAAATCCCTTTTAAAATCTTCACAAAGAAATCCCTTTCTATATGTACTAAAATCACTGACAAATTGTTATAAATAAGGAAGTGAAAGAGGTAGTTTTTCTGAAAATTTTAGTCACCTTCATATAAATAAGACTGTTATTTTTAAATGGCTAGGATTCCAATCATAAGCACTACAGGATGATACTATTATAAGCATCTGACTCTTACCATGTGCCAGGAAATGAACTAGAATTTTATACATATTATTTCATTTAATTCTCAGATGACACAGATGCTCTTATCAGTTCCATTTTGCAGTTAAGTAGACAGAAAGGTCAGAGAAGTCACTCTCAACTGGCTATACACTGGAATCACCTGGGAAGCTTGTAATAATTATTGCTTGGCTCCAACACCAACTAATTAAATCAGACCCTTGAGTGGGGTCTCAGCATGGGCGGCATTAAAAACAAAACAAAATTAAACAAAACAAAAAACAGGTCTCGGGGGACGCCTGGGTGGCTCAGTTCGTTGGGCGGCTGCCTTCAGCTCAGGTCATGATCCCAGAGTCCTGGGATCGAATCCCGCATCGGGCTCCTTGCTCGGCAGGGAGCCTGCTTCTCCCTCTGCCTCTGCCTGTGCTCACTCTCACTGACAAATAAATAAATAAAATCTTAAAAAAAAAAAAAAGAAAAAGAACAGGTCTTGGGATATTCTATCTAATTGCACCCAAGGCTGAGAATCAATGGATCAGACACTGAAACGGGTAGCAAAGAACTTGGACTTCAATCTCTGATTTACAAATTTGTTACAGTGATTAAGGTTAGAGAACGACTAGTCCATAAGAATAATCTATTTGATTTAGTCCAGCTTTTGGGGACACTATAATAATTATGGCTAGCTATACCTACCCAGCTGTACTTTAAGAAGATTGTACTGATCTTTGTGTTGCTGAATCTGAGATACTTGCTGTGTGACTGCCGTCTGAAGCTGTTCATTCTGACATTTTAACGTTGAAATCTGCTGCTTTAATTCCTCAAGTTGAAGATCCTGGGAAACAAAACATAATTCAGTGTTTTAGATTTTGTACTGATTAGCATTAGGAAAATGAGCAAATTAAAAATCAGAGATTATTTTGGGTCATGATGTTTTTAAAGTACTCAACACTTCCAGAATCACTCAATAATTAAGTAATAATACTTTAATATATGCACCAAGGTCAATTAACATGCAGCAGAACTGTACAATCTCCAGGAAGGCCTTGCTAATAAGCACGATGGCACGGCCTGCAATCTCACTGCAATTACTGGGGTGGGGGACAGTCAATTTTAAAAACTCCATTTTATGGTCCATCAAACCATTTAAGAAATTTATACCAAACTATTTAAGAAACTTAGTATACAAATATATACATGCATCTATACTACTTTCAACATAAAAGATAATTCTAGAACAGAACATTTAGAAGGCCAAGAAAAGAACCTCCAACTCTCACCACCCTAATATAACTAGATGAATTTGATCTATTTATTATCAGGCTAATTTTTTCTCAATTCAAGTGTTTTCAACTTGTCATACTCAATCCATGTCATTTTAGAGCCTTTACTTACTATTCAGTTTTAAGTTCCTCCTCATATTGCTAGTTTTTTGCAATCATAACTTTTAATGTTTACTCAACAACAGTAGATGCAATTTACATTCAAAAGCAACACTGAGGTTGCTTTCCTTGTTTTCTAAATAATAAATATGATTACAATAAATATCATAGTCATATTTCTGTTTTCCTGAATTCTAAAGAATTTCCTTAGGATGGATTCTCAGACGTCATTCAGTTTACATAAATATTTTATAGCTCTCAATGCTTGTTGCCTAATTGCCAAATGGCATTTTAAATGGTGAGAATATTTAAAATTAACATTTCTGAAGCAGAGTCATTATGGTAATTGTGTCAAATCACTCTTTTCTTCTTCTAAATTAACCATATTTATCAGCCCCATGTGTGGGCTGTAACATCGCATTCCAAGTATTTCTTTCCCATTGCTCTAAAGATATTACATTTTACCATCTGGAAATGACTCCATATTTGTACTAAAATATAAATGAAAAATCCCAATAACCATGGGTAGTTTAATGATTTAAGTATGAATCGTTCAAAGATGATTCTAATTTACTGATCTGCTTACGAACTGAAAAGCTCAGACTAAATGCTAAATATACCACTATATTTTTATTCTTAGAATTCCAATCTCAACAGTATAGACTGAGGGGAAGAACACGGGCAGTGTGCGTTTAGAGAGCTCTACCCAAGCTCTTACTTGCCACACTTGCCTCAAGCTGTGCATAGTCAGCAGGGGGTGGAGGGCAGTGCAGGGAAGGGGGTGCAGCGGGCCCCCCCATGGACAGCCACCAGTGTATTGTTTTTACTTTTTTTTTTTTCCCAGCGTATGGTTTTTAATGACCCTGGCATTTTAATAACAACAGTAATCTCATTTTCCAGATGATACTGAAGCCCTTTTTAGGATTCCAATCAAGGTATACGGCATGATGAAGAATTAAATGAAAGAGAAAAACAAGAAACACACTTTGCAGAAATGTAATGGAAAATCTGAGGTGCTCAACACAATCCAAGCATGAAGGTTGTCTGGTAGCCTGCCAAGAAAATGTCAGTTAACGACTCTGAGAGGGTAGTTTCGACCCTTGTCATCCTCCACGCTAATAAACCCTCAGCTGTTCTCAGCGCCACCTATTCAGCCCTGCAAGACGGAGATCTCCGGATGGCACCTGACCCTTAATGCCACCTCACACCCACATCCAATCATCACCCAGCCCTGCCACTTAAGCCCACGTTGGTTTCCACATTTCGCAGGTCTGCCCGCTCTACAGCACACCGTGATGAGTCTGAGAGTCCCAGTAACACACGTTTTTGAATTCTGTTCCACCAACCACTGAGTGATCCTGGACAAATTTAAATTCTCTCCGTCTCAGATTCCTCATTCATTCTTAGATGAAAATATTAACTACTTTGTAGGGATGCTGTGGAAATTAAACGAAATAGTGTCTGAATGTGTTTTGTGAGCACCCAGAACACAATAAACACAACACCGTAGCCATCATCATCCATGAGTGCCCCAGTTCCCTCCCCGAGCTTCTCGACCACCTCCTTCTGGGCCCCTCTCTGTCCGGCCTTGCCTCTCAGATTTCTGCTTGGCGCAGCCGTCAAGTGCTCTGTGTACATGCCAGTAACATGTCCTGTTCCTCCTCCTCCTGATCCTTCCTTTTGGCCAGCTTATTCCTAGCTATCCGCTGGGCACTCACGTTCTGTTTCCTCCAAGTTCCCGCTCTTACTTAGCTAAATTAGCTGCCTCTCTGCTATGACACGCCCTTCAGTATCTGTATCACTAGACTTAATGTTACGTGTGTCACAATACCCTACTTATAGTTTTCTCTCCCCACGGCTATGACAGGGGAACATGTCTCATTCATGACTTTATCCACCACATCCTGCACAATGTTTAGCACAATATTAAGCTCTGCTTGTTGAATACTCAGATAGCTTTGAATTATTTAGGAAAATGTGCTCTAATTTCTGTAACTTCTTGCATATGAAATGCCAGGAAAAATTCTGTCCCAAAGTAGAAAAGTGTCAGTACATCAGACAGTGTTTACAATGTATCAGTACATACTTGTTCTCGAATCATATTTTTGTAGTGAGTCACAATACTGTCATGTTGTTCTAATGTTTTCTTCACCTCTTCTTCTTTTTTATCCTCTTCACTGGACTTATAAATAGCCTTAGTTATCACACCTATAAAAGAAAGCTTATTAAAATGTATTTTAGGGGCACCTGGGTGGCTCAGTGGGTTAAAGCCTCTACCTTCAGCTCAGGTCATGATTTCAGGGTCCTGGGATCGAGCCTCGCGCCGGGCTCTCTCCTCAGCAGGAAGCCTGCTTCCTCCTCTCTTTCTGCCTGCCTCTCTGCCTACTTGTGATCTCTTTCTCTGTCAGATAAATAAATAAAATCTAAAAAAAAACCATCTTATTTAAAAAATTTAAAACCTGGGGCACCTGGGTGGCTCAGCTGGTTAAACGACCAACACTTGATTTCAGTTCAGGTCATGGTCTCAGCATTGTGAGATCAAGCCCCCATACTGGGCTCTGTACTCAGTGCAGAGTCTGCTTAAGATTGTCTCCTGCTGGGATGCCCGAGTGGCTCAGTCCATTAAGCATCTGCCTTCAGCTCAGGTCATGATCCCGAAGTCCTGGGATCCAGTCCCGGGGAAGGGGGGGGTTCTAACTTAGCAGTGAGCCTGCTTCTCTCTCTGCCTGCCACTCCCGCTACTTGTGCCCTCTCTCGCTCTCTGACAAATAAATAAATAAAATCTAAAAAAAAAAAAAGAAAAAGATTCTCTCCCGCTCCTTCTGTCCCTCCCCCGATTCACAAGTGTGCATGCATACATGCGTGGGTTCTCTCTCTTTAAAATCAACCAAATCTTAAAAAAAAAATTTAATCCTATTTTAAGACTTTTAATCAGCAAAACATATGGCCTAACTGTATGACAGAGAAGATAGAGTCTTTCCAATCTTATTGAATGCCAAAAATCTTTCAATGAACTATAGACCAAGAGCTACTAAAAAAAAAAAAAAAACCCACTTTTGGCTTACTATATAATCTACATGTGTCCAAAATATACATATACAAAATAATCATAGGTACTTTTTTTTTAAAGATTTTATTTATTTATGTGACAGAGATCATAGGTACTTTTAATGAAAATCAATATAAACTTTGTCTTACCTTCAAGTTCTTTTACCAGCTTCGTGAACTCATGATCAAATATCATGTATTCTGGACTGGGAAAGTTTGGCTGTGGTTTCTGAGATGCTCTGGAATACAACTCATGTTTGCTGATAAATCCTAGTTTCTCTATGAAGTTTTCTTTGCCAATCCTCTTCTCTATTAGTTGTTTTAATTTCTCTCTACAGAAATAAGCATATTGAGATGCTTAAAAAAAAAAAAAAGTCGTAAGAAAACCTAAAACTTGGTCTACGTTATACTTTGGCAGAAAAAATGTATCATTATCACTTGATGCAATTAGCAGGTCATTTTTCCCCTAGCATTTCCCCCTTACTTACTTCATGTAGCTCTCAAGTGAGTTATCATTGAAGTAAATTGAAATGCCCAACAAAAGGGCACATAAGCCTTGGACCAACTGCTCTTCCTCGCCAAGATTTTCTGCAATTTGTCCTGTAAGCTGAAATTTTTATTAAGGAGACTAACGGCTCATAACATCTGGAGTATTTTCCTTCATAGTCTGAATCTGACATGTATTTCATGTAAGGGTTTCTACAAAAGCTTCTATATATAGTCCGAGCAAGCATAAAACAAACAAGGGCACCAGACTCTCACACACACAACACAGCTTTTTAAATATTATGAATTCAAATATTTAGAACGCAGAACTCGCCGAGAGGAAGAAATAAGAATAAATACTTACACGCATCTTACTAAAACATAAAGGATACAAATGGAACATTGGCCGAATTGTGAAGAAAATGCGTGACTGCAATGGGACAGTTGCTCAGCCAGGTACAGAGCAGCATCAATAATCCAACTCTTGTTTGTATTTTGCTTCCCTGCAGTAAATAGGTAAGTTGGCAGAAATCTCATTTTATCTTTTTTCAAACTTAACGTCACCCTAAGAACCCTCTCCATTTGCATTAAAACATTTGTAACGCCTTACAAAAGATATGTTAGGATTCCACACGTAAAAAATTGAACAAGAGAATGCATTCTTGTGTCCTCTACGGGCTGTACTTCCCAAAATGAATAGAGAGCAGAAACTGGAATTGATTTCTGTTCATAAATATATATCAGATTATCTCAAATACTACTAGTGGAAAAACCTGGTCTGCTAAGGCAGATGCACGATGTGGCTGCTTACAAAAATTATCAATTGAAAACACTTTACAGTAACATAAAGTTGCCCAGATGTTTCAATCAAAATTTTAAAAACAAGTTTCTGATACAAGGACAAATTCTACCTCCCTCAAAAAGTATCAGGAAAAATAAAAGGAAATAATCTCCTGAATTATTTAGTCAAATTCCATCAGAGAATATATTCCCTAACAAGATAATAAATAAACCATGTTGCAAACTCACTGACAACATGCCAGATAATGAGAATCACAAACATAAGGAAGAAAAATATTTATTTAAATTAGCTAACTGCCCCAAACCACTAACTACACTACTGCCAACCAAACAATATTGAAAACTAGCACATCCATCAAAATGACACTTTCTTACATTTTAATGAACACATTTATATCTCCTATGGGGATAGTCTCTTAGCTCACACAGCCACTGCCGGTATTATATTACATAACCTATTTTTTGTTTAAGAGTACAAAAGTTGTTTGAAAGAAATAAATGGAATTTAGCACAGTAATGGATTACTTTGAGGTAACTGCAGAAAACATCCAAAATACAATTATTCAAAGCCAAAGAATGGATTTAAAGTAACCATCACTGTGCTTTGAAAAATTACTCAAGACTGTTCCAATTTCATGAACCTTGAGGTCAGTATCTTGGCCTTTCTGTAATTTATTTTCAAGTGCATTTCATATTTACTTTAAGAAATTCAGTCTAGACTTCTTCAAAATGATTTGTCAAATAAGCATTAGCTTTTACATGATGCATTATTCTTACTTTTTCCTTGCCTCTATGTCGTTACTATGCCTATGGTGTATCTTCATGTTACCCAAGTAGATTTGAAAGTTTAAAAATATAGTTATTCTCAATTGATTATGTGCCACAGAGAACTTTCAACTAGTTACTCAAGTAAATAAATACAAATATTTCATTGATTTCCCCTAGTTATATATGAAAAATTTATTATTATTTGAAATACCATTTGTAAGTACCAACACACTTACGCTGTATATACAGGGCATTCTATCAAATCAAGGGCGGGTGTCTGAATAAACAAAAATGTAACTATCTTCTAGAAGTATACCCTTTGGGGTCTAGCTGAAGGATAAGAAAGCAAAGTTAAACAAAACTAGTTAGAATCAAGACAGAATGCAACACCCCACTGAAACTATGGCATCAAAAGAAGATAAAGTATTCAGGAAATGAGCCTAACCCAAACTGCGTAACACCTGAATGAGGCTGGGCACCTGGGTGGCACAGTCAATTAAAGTTAAGTGGAAGACCCTAGACTTCAGCTCGGGTCATATCAGGGTCCTGGGATTGAGCCCTGTTCACCAACCCCATTTGGGTTCTAGGCTCAGCAGGGAGATTCTCTCCCTCTCTCTCAAATAAATAAATAAACCTTAAAAAAAAAACCCTAAACGAGGAAAATTTTAAAAACACTCCTAAAGAGAACAAAAGCAGACCTAAATCAGTAGAAAGACACCAGTGATTTCATCATTTTGATGAAAAACTCAAAATCATGGAGATGGTAATGCTTCATTAATCTGTAAAATCTATGTAATCCAAATAAAATACCAAAAAGTTTTTCTTCTCCCCACCAAACTAAACAACCTGATTTTCAAGTTCATATGGAAAAATAAAGAGCAAGAATAACTAAACCTAGTAAAAAAGAAAAAAAAAGAAAGAAAGAGAGAAAAGAGAAAGGGCGATGAGGTGATACTAGGTCATAAACAGACAGGAATCAAGGGATAGATAGGAAGTCCAGAAATGATTTTACAAATGAGAATTCAGTATAGGAGAAAGATGGCATATAATTGCTAGTGGGATACAGGAGGACTTACAAAATGTTACAATGAGCTAGATAGCTAGTTATCTAAAAAAGGTCAGAGGATCCATAACTCACATAGTTCATCAAGAAAAATGGAACAAAGATTTAAATAAACACAACAAATGAAACCAGAAAGTATGAGACGAAAATATGGGAAAGTTTGTTAAAATCTTGAAGTGGGAAAGGCCTAAGTATGATATAAAATGTAGAAAAGTGATAAAAGTCTGATAAAAAAAAAATCCAAAATAAAACACCAAGGTCAAAAACCAAATGACGTATCAGGAAAAATACATTTGTAACTTATCACAGATAAGGGTTGAATTCCTTAATATAAAATGAGTTTCTATAAAATCAGAAATGATTTAACAACCCAACAGAAAAATGAGCAGATGATATGAACTGTAAGAAATGAGAGTTCAGGGGCGCCTGGGTGGCTCAGTGGGTTAAGCCTTCAGCTCGAGTCATGATCCCAGGGTCCTGTGATCGAGCCCCACATCGGGCTCTCTGCTCAGCGGGGAGCCTGCTTCCCCCTCTCTCTCTGCCTGCCTCTCTGCCTACTTGTGATCTCTGTCAAATAAATAAATAAAATCTTTAAAAAAAGAAATGAGAGTTCATAGAAAAACTTTAAATGGTGTAAAACATATAGAAAACTATTCAACCTTTTGGAAAGAGAAATGCACATTAAAATTCACTAAGATAACATTTTTTTTTTTAAGATTTTATTTATTAGTTAGAGAGAGGGAGAGAGCGCGAGCACAGGCAGACAGAGAGGCAGGCAGAGGCAGAAGGAGGAGCAGGCTCCCTGCCGAGCAAGGAGCCCGATGTGGGACTCAATCCCAGGACGCTGGGATCATGACCTGAGCCGAAGGCAGCTGCTTAACCAACTGAGCCACCCAGGCGTCCCTAAGATAACATTTTTTTCATCTCTCAACAGATTGGCAAAAACACAAGTCTGATAACATACTGTTGGTGAGATTGTGGGGAATTACATAATCCAACCCCCTGCAATCTTATTTGATTTTGTTAGTGGTTCAAAATGGTATTAGGTAGGAGGAAAAAAAACAAACAAACTGTGGCTCTGCACAAAAAGCACCTGAAGGCAACAGAAGAAATAAATAACAGGAGGCAGGGAACCAGGATGGGGAGGGGGTGGGGCCAACACTTCTTATTGTATACTTTTTTAATCATTTTGATTTCTAAATCATGTATATACATATATATGTATTTTAAAATATGTATATGTATTTTTAAAGACTAAATTTAATTCTAAGAGCGGCAGTATGGTATCAGTGAAAACATGTGGCTGGAAATTAGAAGAACCAAACCCTCCACTCCCTACCTTGTACAAGTTCAATATGCTATATGTACCCCAATTTCTTCATTTAGTTAACAGAGGCCTCTGGATTAGATAATCTCAAACACAGAAGTTAAAAGGATAGGCTCTGAATATCAGGATTTGTAGCCTGGTTCTCAAACTCAACAGCATGAAACCTTATCATCATGCTTCAATAGGTTAAATAGTGAATACCCACCTCACTGAGCTGGGGAGCGGATTAAATGAGTCACTGCATGTTAAGAACATAGAACAGCACATGGTACACAACTAAGTGTTCTATGAGTGCTATAAACTGTGAACTGTCCCCTCTAGTTATGCAATTCTTTGCTCTCTACCTATTAAGAGTAGGACTAATGCCCCAAATTTAAAACAGACGGCAGAAAAAAATAAATAAAATAAAACAGACGGCAGAATACAGTTTGAACTGGGAAAATGGAAAAACAATAAAAATTGCTCGCATAATTTTTTTTAAAACTCAGTGAAATACAGGTGGTCCTTGCTTTGCTACATTAATAAAAAGTTATGCATATTGGAAATAGACAGAGTGAGGACTGTGTAAGAATGCTTTTCTGTGCAGACTGTATTATTCTGATGTTCACCAAACCATGATTTATAAAAAAGATAATGGAAGGGGCGCCTGGGTGGCTCAGTGGGTTAAAGCCTCTGCCTTCGGCTCAGGTCATGATCCCAGGGTCCTTGGATCGAGCCCAGCCCAGCCATCGGGCTGTCTGCTCAGCAGAGAGCCTGCTTCCTCCTCTCTCTCTCTGCCTGCCTCTCTGCCTACTTGTGATCTCTCTCTCTGTCAAATAAATAAATAAAATCTTTAGAAAAAAAAAGATAATGGAAGATAATTAAATGTCTGAAAATTAGGTGATGGTTAGCTAACCAATGGTATAATCTATCTGGTGAAATATTATGCAATCTTATAAGGTGACGTTTATTCAGTGTTTAATAACAAAGAAAATATTTGTAAGAAAAGATCCAGAATACAAAATGGAATCTCATGTATGATCACTCCTATGTAAATAAACAGTATAGAAAAAAAAGACTGGGAGGGCCTGGCTGGCTCAGTGGGTAGAGCATGTGACTCTTGATTTCAGGGTCATGAGTTTAAGCTCCATGTTGGGTGTGGAGCCTACTTAAAAAAAAAAAAAAATTAACCAACAGTTACTTTCGGGTAGTAGAATTCTTACCTTCTAGTTTTAATTTTTTTTTAATTTTCCAAAATGAAAATAAACTATTAATACAAAAATGCTATAGTATTTGTCCCGTGTACAATTTAACCCTGTCAGTAAGACCCAACACAATCCTACGCTACTCTATCCTCCAAAAAATAGTTAGATGTTAGACTTTACTTAAAGGCTATCAAAACATCCTATGTCACTGCATTCTGATCTTCTGATGGATTCTTTACAAGATAAATACCCAAGAATAGCAAAACAAAACAAAACAAAACAAAAATCCACATTCCACTTTGCAGAATAATTTCATGGAACTATTCATTTTGTTTATATGTTTACATTTGTTTGTATGATTGTTTATAGGTTCAAGTCAAGAAAAAGTACGTATCTCTTCTCAGCCCCCAAGAGTGTATGAACCACTATGAGTTGGAAAAACAAATGGATGCTGAAATTATCATTTCTGCACATTCTGCGGGTTTAGTTACTAGAAATCACAGATTTTACAGGATGAAAGAGAACCACAAACAAAATAAATGAAGCTGAGTCATCTTACCTTTAACATAGACTCTTATATTTTCCTTAGTATTTTCTAAATAAAAATCCCTCTTATTCATACTTTGTGGATTTCAAATTTAGTATTTTACATTACTTATAAAAATACAAAAAGCTGGGATGCCTGGGTGGCTCAGTTGGTTAAGTGTCTGCCTTCGGCTCAGGTCATGATCCCAGCGTCCTGGGATCGAGTCCCACATTGGGCTCCTTGCTCGGCAGGGACCCTGCTTCTCCCTCTCCCTCTGCCTGCCACTCTGTCTGCCTGTGCTTATTCTCTCTCTGACAAATAAATAAATAAAATTAAAAAAAAAAATACAAAAAGCTAACATTTTAAACTTCTACTCTTCAAGTATTACAATGAGGTTCTAGAGTATTATGATTAGATTCACTTTCTAGCAGTGGCCTCTGGCAATAGAAAATTAATGGGAAAGGGGCATGATGGAACTTTCTGAGATTATAAAAATGTTCTACATCTTATTCTGGGTGGTGGTTACAGAGGTATATCCACCCATCAAAAACGATCTGATTGAATACTTAAAGTCTGTACATTTTACTGTGCATAAGTTATACTTCCAAAAAATTCCCTTCTAAATGATTGACACATATATATTAAAATACCTAATATTAAAAATTCTGGAAGCTAAAGCTGCCAAATTTGTGTTGTTATTAACAGGTGTTAAATCATACTCATACACAAAGATACAATTCCTAACAGGACTTCAGTTCATTACTATCAACACTGTACAACCGAATGCATGACCAAACGTAAATATTAAGGTATGCTCCTTTTTTTGCCAAACACTCTGCAAAAGAAAAAGAAAAATCAAAACCAAACACAAATCACACGCCCTCACACACATCAAAAACTAACCCCCAATGGGTTAGTAATCTAAGTAATTTAAAAGTCGCCATATTCTTTGGCGTACGGACTAGCTCAAGACAAAATCCTTCACTCTCAATTTTACTAGCTTCAAAATGGTTTCAGGGGGGAATAAAGAAACAAGCTTAGGTGAAGAAACACACACACACACAAAAACCACCCAAAAAACCCCAAACCAAGGAATTCCAAGAAGTGCAGGCATACCCAGAGGAAGCACAGATACAGCGTCAGCCTCATTCCCACAGTTTTTAGTAACACCACTCCACGGAGAAAACACCCCACGGAGAGAAACCGGGAGCCACTTAGGACACAGAGAAACTTGCTGGTGCATGAAAGGGTGAGTAGAATTCAACTTCAAACAAGCAGTTAAAAAAAACCATCAGCAAAACCAAAGACAAAGAAAAGCCTTGTTGTAAGAGGGAAATGCCTAAGCTTAAACAAGCGATACATACCCGTCTGGCGATCTTATCACCCTGTAAATTATACATGACAAATTACTCAGAAATATGACTGCTTTAGAAAAAGTTAAATCTAGAAAAATCCCTCACAGACGGTCTCTACAAACCCACAGCAACACTTTGGGACAGGACAGCTCACATCTTTTATCATGTAACAGTGCTCCTAGATTTTGGAGGAGAAAGGATCATCTTATGGCCCCGTGATGACTCCGAGTGGGAAGACGCCACTATCTTGAGAATCTGTCGCTGCGCATTAACTGTGACGGCAATGGCAGAACCAACTCTCTGGTGACAGTGGTCAGTTAGTTGCCGTTGGGCTTAAGAGAAGCTGTTTGCAACGGACAACACGAGAATGACAAGTAGCAAATGCACAGAGATCTGAATATTTGGGGGTAGTTTGTTCAAATCGCGAAGAAACAGATGATAAATCCAAGATTAAATAAGCTTTCAACCTAAGTAAACAGATTTTAAACAACAAAGGGAGTGGACAAGCCCCTTGTCACCACGGTTAATTCTTCATAAATCTTCACCTTTAATTTACAGCTTCCTGTGGATGGCACTGGTGTTTCTTTAAAGGCTCACAATAAAACAATTCAAGGAGTGTGACAAAATTAAGAAACACACAAGACCTTATCACAGGGAGGGAGGCAGGAAAACTGGAAAATTCCAGGGGACAGCACAATTTTAGACTTAATTCCATTTTTACTCTGAGCGGTTGGGAGTGGCTGATGACCATAGTTTCACTGAAGAGTGAACCTGAACTGTTCAACAGCAAGGCTGGTGCGTGGGGACAAATCATCCACGAGGAAGTGCTGTTCCTCAACACCTTCACACCCGCACTTCAGTGACGCTCTGCTGCTCTCACCGGGGTCTAGATGTTCTCATCAGGGGTCTAGAGGCCTGCAGACAGTTACATTTTTGGCTGTCTTACTAGCTGAGTTATGTGCTTTAGGATTTTGATGATTTGAGAGCTCAGAGCCATCAAGGAGTCCAATGGTTAACTAAATCAGCGACAGGCTGGTATTCTACCTTTGCTTCCTACAAGGAAGACGGATTGGTTTGGGAAGAGAAAGAAGGAGGCACATAGCCATGAACCACTTTGTTCTACGCCCGCTTATAAGCGGACCCAAATTTGGCCACAGAGCAGAACGAGAAAAGAACAGTGCAAGAACACTGCGGACGATGTACAAGGAAACAAAGAAAAACAAGTCACCCTTCTGTCCAGAACGCGTGTTTCTATCATGAAGCAGACCTTACTAACTGTATGACAAAACCACTCATGCAAGAGTACTTCTTGCTTTCTCTCCACAAACTGTTTCTGGTTACAATGAGCCATAGGGCAGGTAAGTCCACACCCCCTTTCTCTTCTATCTGCGCGTACTAAGGATAGCCTTAAATTCCTGTATCGCGGACGTACAAATGTATGGCAGAGACTTCCCCCCCCTCCAGAGTTCCAGTCACCACGTTACCTGTGAAAGGATGTTGGTGCACTGTTGTAAAAGAGACACCGGAGGGTTGCCAATACTCGTAGCAAGTTGAACCCTGAGCAACTGTTCCTTCTGGGTAGCGTTTTCTTGCAAAGCGTGGGCAAGGGCCACGGCAGCACACCAGTTTGAAAGCGAATCGGTGGAAAACAGACCTCCGCATAGTAACTGACCCGCTGAGACCGAGTTACCTGTTGCTACAAAGATGGCAGGCAGAGGGTAATACAAAGTTAAATGTTAACACACACACACACACACACAAATAGTTCAAAATACTATTTTAAATTTTGTTAATTAGCAATATTGAGTTACAGCTGTAAAATCTGCTTTTCAAAACAAAATGAAAGATGACAAAGAAAGGACTTTGGGAGAAGTGTGATAGGATAAAGAGATAGCAGAACATGTAAGGCATCAAACTGATGAGATGATATTCCAGAAAATCGCTGTCTTAAGTAAAAACTGTATTCCTGAAGCAAATTCAAGGAAATGCTGTATTTCAAATGTTGCACTACATCCAGGGTCTTTTATCACTTGGGATATGTTTTGGCACTGAAAGCTTGAAAGACTACTTACTTTTTAAAACAGAAATTAGAACAAAATGATTTACCATCGATAGTGGAAGGCAGGAGCGTTGACACAATTTCTCCTTGTCCTTTCTGGTTTTTATATAAGAAACACTGGAAACAATAGAGAACAGCACAGCGCAGCACAAACGGCTGCCTTTCGTTGACCATGGACATGAGAAGAACGACAATTGCCGGCCTGTTGCGTTTAAAAAGAAAAGAACAGAAAGAAACACTGCAACCCAAGTATAGGAATCAACAGCCAGTCGTTGCTGCTGACTGAAGAACCACAATATTTCCAGCAAGTTAACATTTCCACCTCCATTTCACAGGAACATTAACTGCAACGGAGACAAGCGATCTGTTTGCTTAAGGCCTGGAGGAGGAGGTGTGGTATCCGAGCCCAGACACCTAAGCTCCTAGGACCACAGACTCTTTTACAATAGCAACATGTTTATCTTGTCAGATGATTTCTAGTTTGAGCACATACAGTTGAACTTCTCAAGAGAATAAGATGTGCATACGAGATACACTAAGAACCCAAAGTAAGTTTTGACTTCCGCAGAGGAATCGCAAGGTTTCCCTTTTCCTACCTTGGTGGGTTCGAAGGTGCATTTACAGAAGCAAAGTAGTCTTGGTTTACTTGGTAGCCTCGAATAACTTCTGATACAGTATTAATGGTCTATTAAGGGGGGAAAAATAAATATTGAGAGAGAGAACGTCAAGGAAGAAAACCTGTTTTCAAAGGAAGAAAATGTTTTATCTTCTGTGTTTTGCTTTTAAATGCCAAAATTCAGACACAAAAAAAGCAGTGACAGCATTATAATCTCCTAACACTTTTTTGAAATAACATTTTAAAACATTAAGTGCAGGCCTCTAATTAGAAATAACACCTGACGACAAGCATTTAAAATATCAAAAAACTAAAATTAATAGTATTCTCTAAGAGACAGAATCTATTTCTACAAAACAAGGATGCTTTAGGATAAAATCAGAGAAGACATTTAAAATCTAACAAATTAAATTTCAATTTCAGGATGAAGTTGAAAATAACTCCAAGAAAACAGAATAAAAAGACAAACTAGGTCCATAGAAAATCCAACAATCTTAACAGAGTTGCAGAAACAGGACATAAAAATCATCAGGGGGGCGCCTGGGTGGCTCAGTGGATTAAGCCACTGCCTTCAGCTCAGGTCATGATCTCAGGGTCCTGGGATCGAGCCCCGCATTGGGCTCTCTGCTCAGCGGGGAGCCTGCTTCCTCCTCTCTCTCTGCCTGACTCTCTGCCTACTTGTGATCTCTGTCAAATAAATAAAATAAATCTTCAAAAAAAATTATCAGGAAATATGAAAAACATTCTCAGAACTGAAGAACTCATGTCTATAGCTTGAAAGGGCCCAGTGAGTGACAAAAATAACTGAGGAGGAAAAAAAAAGTCTGTAGTACTGTACGTCATCAGGATATTTCTGGAAATGAGAAAGAAAGAGAAGATCCCAAAAGTTTCTAGAGAAAAGATTACATAAAAAGGATTAAGATTGAAAATGGCTTCAGATTTTTTAACAGCAGCCTTGCAATAATGTTCTGAAAGTTGAGTGTTAGGATTTCCAAC
Organism: Taxidea taxus jeffersonii; assembly: GCA_003697995.1. Classification (NCBI taxonomy): domain Eukaryota; kingdom Metazoa; phylum Chordata; class Mammalia; order Carnivora; family Mustelidae; genus Taxidea; species Taxidea taxus. The sequence goes on from RCUC01156506.1 coordinate 27,504, forward strand.
TCTGAATGGATACCTAGCCAAACATTTGAACTGAAAGTAGAAGAATGACATCGAAGAGCTAAAACCAAGTTCTCCCGCCATTTAGCTTTTTCGGGAAGTTAAGTAAACTAAGATAATGAGCCAAAAGGTTGAGGGGTAAAGACACGGCCTGGTAACTAAGGGATTTCAGTCAAGAGAGAAGTAAAAGGAGATCCTAGGGGACTGGTCAAAGTCCCAGGACAAGAGATGTGCACAGAAGGAGAGAATAACCAGCCCATATTAGAGCAGGAGGATGGAAGGCTTCCGGAATGAAAACCACCTGGGATGGAAATGATGTGTTAAGCATGTGATAGCACTAATATGCAGGCTCACAGAAAAGCTCTAAGATGAAAAAAGAACACTACTACAACTTAGGAAAGAGAAAGGGATATTTAACAAACGATATGGGCAACCTGTCAGGACCCCTCTCGCTCTTGAGAGCTTTTTCTGTATCTTCACTTAATAAACTTCTATCCCTTAAAAAAAGAAAGATAATTAGATCCGTTCCCTGCTCTGGCGTAGCAGGGAACAGTATTTATATAGTCATAAAGTTATAAACCCTGAGTACTGATTTAAACACAAATTACTGGGGTGACAGAAGGAAGTAAAGTGAGAGGGTTATACAATGGAGAAGCAAGACTTAAGTCACGGAGGAGTGAGGCTAAAGATAGCGGGTTTTGTTACAGAACTTTTATTATCATCTGTTCTTTTAATGTGCATGTGTTAATTTGAGAAAAATTTCAAAACAGTTCAAATAAACTCCACCTTTCTTTCCTTCAAACTAACTTCCTTTTCTTAATAGGCAGGCAACAAAAAATGCCCAACATCAGGGGAAAAGACTGTGCAATCCTAGGAATATGTAAGACTACTTAAAGTCTCAAGTCTTATTTGACTAAATCATACTGTTCTCAAAATTAAAAACATCAATCATACTGGGTATTCCTGTTGAATACAATAAAATTAATGAGCAATCCTGTAAGCTTTCACATTATTCATATACTAGTGAACTTGAGGATGGAGTATACCTTTGGGGCTTAATACTGTCATCATTATGCTAATTAGATCTTAGTAGGACCAGTTAGGAATTTAACATGTAAGAGTGGTTCACTTCTACTGTTCTTCCTTTAGCTGACATCTAATTCTTCTTGGGATTCCCGATTTTGACTTGTGCTGAGCAGCCCCTGGCCCCATGCGGTGTACCTCGGTCAGGATGTCAGCAGGCACTCCGGTGGCCATGAGGATGGTACAAAGCTGCTGCAATAAGCCGCACTGGAACATGGCCTTCTGGCAGCTGCTCGTAGCCCCGGGGGGGTTGGTGGGAGAGACCAGTACGCGAACAAGCTGCGAAAGAAAGAGCAAACAAAACTCGTCTTTTAAAGATTTGATAAAAGTCTGGAGGGAAATGATCTGTACGAACAAGAGTATCTGTGTGAAGGCTTCCCTCATGGTACCTTACACCATTTATGCCACTCTGTCCCCGTCAGGTGACTGTGAACTCCTGAGCAGAGACTGCCTCAGTCATTTTTGTATTCCAAAGAGCAAGCCCAGTATTTATAACATAGTTTATATTCAACGAATGAACGGATGAATGAAGTAACAGGGTGGTTTATTTCTTATCAAAGTAAAAATGAACTACCTAATTACAGAGTAGATCTAGAAGCAGAGTGGCCTGAGGCGTGATAAATTCCCCTTCACCGGGAGCTACTTAAAGAGAGGCCAGAACTAAAACTGAAGATGTGGTAGAAGATTTATGCATGACGCAAGCAGTTGGCCTCATTGGTCGTTAATGCTAATTAAATCCTTACGGCTCAATGATTAGTCTGAACTTGAACATGAAAGCTGAGAAACAAAAAAATGTCATCCCCAACATTTTCAGCACGGTTATAGTTACAAAATAATTTTATATGTATCTTGTATTTTAAAACTACACTCATAGGTCTGTGTGTGTACAAAGCCTTATATGCTAAGATCACATGGGAAATTTATGATAACACTTTATTAAGAGGGTTGATTAAGGGGTGCCTGGGTGGCTCAGTCAGCTGGACATATGCCTTTGGCTCAGGTCATGATCCCAGAGTCCTGGGATCAAGCCCCCAGTTGGGCTCCCTGCTCAATGGGGAGTCTGCCTCTCCCTCTCCCCCTGGCCCTTCCCTGCTTGTGCTCTTTCTTTCCTCTCTCAAATAAATAAAAAAATCTAAAAAAAAAAAACAAAAAGATTAATTGATTAATTAATTGATTAATACACTGATGTCACTAGAGAGCAGCTTTAGGATTACCTATTGGTTTAAATCCTTAAATTACTTTCTAGTTAGGCCTCTGTGGCTTTTTGTTTTTTTAATTTATCCTCCTATCCTTATGTGGTTGGGGGGGGCAGGGGGAATATACATATATACAGATGTATGTGTATACGCATATGGATACATGTAGTGTGTGTGTGTGTGTAAAACAAATACCAAGCTAGATGTCATTTCTCCCACAAATATTCCTATATGCATCTCTAACTATAAAGGATTTTAAAAAACATAATCATCATGCTATTACCACACCTAACAAAATCAACAACAGTTCCCTAGTACAATCTAATCACTTGGGTATCTTTATTGATGATGTAAAAAAAAGAAAAAGCAATTATCCATTTTCTAGATGACAGAGAAGTAGGAAAAGGTGACTGAAGAAAGAGGTAATACTTAATATGAGGATAAGAAAGTAAGGGAAGACTTAACAACATTCAAATCTGTAAAATACTGTAAGGAATGGACTTGTATTTTCCTAGAGAGCAAATCAAGGGGAAGTCTGTAGAAGTTATATCAAGGCAGACTTTAACCCATTATATGGATTAAATTTTTAATAACCAGAAATACCCCAAAACGAAAAGGATTCTCTCATAAGGTAATGAGCTTTCTAAGAGTTGCTGGCAGTAACTGTCCAAAAACTGGTCTACAAGGGTGTATAGGCCTGTAGGCATAGGAGGCAGAACTAGTCATAACACTATCATTTCAGGACAAAATTAAAATGTTTTACGACTAAAAAATGTTTTGAAAAGATGAGCATCCCCCAAATTTAATCTGTAAGATCTGAATAAAATATCCTTAGGCACATCAATTTCAACTTACAGAATTTTTAAGATCAATCATGATTTCAACTGCAATGATGAATAGATTCCAGTTAGGATGTTAACTATTCGAACAGAATCATTTATCACCATTTTTGGTGTATTTTCATTTGGTGCAACACAGAGAACTCAAAAAATACAAGCAACCCTACATACAGCTATAAAATAGCATTGGACAGGTTGAAAAGCAGAAGATAACCTGCGGCCTTGTGAAGTCATGAATGTATCAACCACTCGATTTTTGACATGGAGAATATATTAAAGTGAATTAAACTCAGGCTCTTCATTTTGAAGTTTATGTTCAAGATTTTATTGACTTTTTTAAAGTCAAGAGTACTTAAAGAACCAATTTACTACATACCTAATTTTTGTTGATATTCAGTATGCTAGTCTACGTTTTTGTTTTTATTTTTTGTTTTTTGGTAAAATAGTACCTGACTTTTTAAACAGCAACACTTTCTTCAAAAATAATTCCTTACATAGTACCCTCAACTACAAAACACGCACAGCCTCCTCCTCCGCAGGACAGACCTAAGTTTTTGCACATCACCAGACCCTTCACTCTGTCTAATCACGTTTTGAAAGGTACTTTTCTAGAGGAAGTTCCTTTATTAAGAAAGTGGTATTGGGCAAAGATAGCAAGCTTGCTACTTAAGATGTTATTCTGAAAGGATAAAAAACTAATACAGTCTTGAAATATGTAATACTGACACATGAAAATAGAAGCGATGAAGGGGGGAGTATAAAATAGGAAGATTCTACTCATGTTGGCCTATAAAATATTTTCCTAATCACTCTTAGGCATATCCTATATAGGGTAACTATAATTTATTATCTAAATTGGGACAGTTTAGAAGTGAAAGAGGGCACTGTTATAGTAATTACAAAATGAATACTATCCAGGCAAAATGGGGCATCTGGTCACCCTAATAATCACTCAACCCTACAGAGTCAACCCCCAGAGTATGCAGCAATATTCAGACTCTAATTATTAGAGACACTATCCATCTAGTTTTAAGGAAAAGAACTTCAGAGATGCAGGCACAATTCAGAGATATTAAAAAACCCACAAGAATCACCAGAGTCGGTTAAGTTGGGAGGCTAATGTATAAATTTAGGGATTGAGAAGGCATAATAAAGGAAAAAGAATTTCATATATTCTCTGATGCAGAAATCATTTGGGATCCTACTGTCTTCACTTTTACTATCCATCACCACTAAGCTTTCACCATAAAGCTTAAATAAAATTACACGTGATGTGTCAGTTTAACCTGTATCCGATTTAAAATAGATTATTAATCTTTGGGGGCAGGCACATTAATTGTCATTTCCTAGCAGTCAGTGCCTAACTCCCAGTAAATGTTTATTGAATGAATTTATCTGTTGAACGTAGTATTCTGAAGATTAAAGCCTTAATTGAAGAAATCAGATTTTAAAAATTCAAATCAACAATCTAACCTACTATTCTCTGGGTGCAAAAGGTTCATCAGGACACCATATATTTGGATTTGCTTTAAAATAATCCAGCAGGACAAGAAAGTGGGATAAAAGGTGAAACGAAACTGCCAGGTGTTAATAATTATTAAAGCTGAGTGATGGACCTATGCAATGGGGGCTGGAGGGTAATGGCAGAGGATCTCTGAACATAACTACAAATTCATACTAAAAGATATTGTAAAGCCCATCTGAAACCAACTCAACATCCTAAATTTATCAAACACAAGCAATTTTCTTTGCTTTGAAAGGAACAATGTCAAAATTCTTATCACATTTATATCTAACTACAGTATACCTGTAGCATTACGTGCAGATTAGTCACTTTCTGTGCAGACCAGCCAGAATTTTCATCTCCAACATGAAACCAAGGTTTCATACGTTGAATATATGAGCCTTCTTTAAAAAAATTCTGATTGGAATTGTTGTTTTTTAACAAGTTTTGGAGCAAAATCAGACAATCTTCCACTACTATACCTGGGGAAAAAAATGTAAAATGGAAGTGTTAAGGCTGATAAAACCCGAAGAAAAATTCAATCCCCAAACACTTTTTGCCGCCGGCGGGGGGGTGGGGTGGGGGTGCAGGAGGGTGATGTGCTGAGGGAGGGGGAGAGAATTTTTTTTTTTTTTAAAGATTTTATTTATTTATTTGACAGAGAGAGAGAGACAGTGAGAGAGGGAATACAAGCAGGCAAAGCAGGAGAGGGAGGCAGGCTTCCCACAGAGCAGGGAGCCCGATGTGGGGCTCGATCCCAGGACCCTGAGATCATGCCCTGAGCTGAAGGCAGAGGCCCAACCCACTGAGCCACCCAGGCTCCTGAAGAATCTTTTTTTTAAAAGATTTTATTTATTTATTTTAGAAAGAGAGACAGAGACATGCGTAGGCATGTGTGCAGGGGAGAAGCAAAGAGGGAGGAAGAGGAACCTGCAGATTGCGCTCCTTGCTGAGCTCACAGCCCCAGGCAAGGCTTGATCTCCTGACCCTGAGATCATGACCTGATGACCTGAGCTTGAGCCAAAATCAAGAGTACAAAACTTAACTGAGTCACCCAGACCAAACACCCCCACCGAACATTTTAAAAAACAAGACAAATCTCCAAGCTCAGCATTTTTTCAGTTCAGCAAGGCAGAAAGCCTGTTCTGACTCCTGATGGCCACAGGCCACAAGATGTATGCTCTGTTTCAGGTCCCCAGTGATCTCCTGACCACTGTGTTCAACTATCCACTCACCTCAGTAACTCTTATTTTTTCTTCAGATCCCAGATTAAACATCAAGCCCTGAGGACCAGGCTGGTCTCACCAGCTACAGGCTTCATAAAAGCCTGCTCCTTTTATTACGCAGTATCTCTCTTCTCCACTCGGTTATAATTCATAAAGACAGGAATGTGAACGTCCTACTAGGATATAGTGACTTACTCTATGTCCTCAGCAGAGACAGAGAAAAGATATAAATATCAAGTCACTATTAAATATTTGTTGAATGAATCAACCATATCTTACTCAATCTCTAAGAAGCACCTGACATTGTTGTCTTGATGTCTCTTTCTTGAAACTTCCTCTTGCCTTGGTTTCTAAAACACTAACTACTCTCTTCTCGTTTTCCTAACATGCCTCTGGCCCCTCCTCAGGCTTCCCACCGTTCCTGGCTCCTATTCTCTATCTATTCCTCTCTCTGCTCACATCATACTTTTCCATAGGATACCTGCACCCACTCCACAGTTTACACTGCTTTCACGGCTCAAAGCTCTCCAACTGATCTCCACTTCACCAAGTGCTAGTTTAACCAAGGATCTGTTCCCTCTGTTGAAAATATGATTGATACTAGATGCTCACAGCTGACAGGTTCCTCTGTATACTACATCCACACTTGTACCCCTACTAGTTTAAATTTATGTTTACAAAAATCAGTTGCTTTTTTTTTTTTAAATTAATAGACTTTATTTTGGGGGGCACCTTAGCGGCTCAGTCCGACGAGCATAATAACTACTGTTGATCTTGGGGTCATTTGAGTTCAAGCCCTATGTTGAGTGTCAAGATCACTAGATCACTTAAATAAACAAAATTATTTAAAAAAAAAAGGGCTATTTCTTAGAACAGCTTAACAGTGTTTTGTAGAGAAATTTTCAATGTTAATGAAGTCCCATGTACCAATTTTTTCTTTCATGGATCGTGCTTCTAGTATTGTACCTAAGAGTAAACAACTTTTGTAATTTACAAAGCTACCATGCTATTTGCACTAGTTATTAATTAACTATTATATAAACTGCCAAATAATAGTTCCCTCTTATCTGCAGTTTCACTTTCTGAGGTCTGACTTATCTGGGATCAAGTGCAGTCCAGAAACAGGTGATCATCCTGATTTAGCATCAGAAGGTTAATAGTAGCTTAATGCTACATCACAATACCTACACCATTCGCCCCACTTCATCACACAGACACTTTATCATTTCATATTATCACGAGAAGCAACGTGAGTTCAGCACAGCATTTTCAGAGACAGACGAAGACCACATTCACATAACTTTAACTACAGTATATTGTTACAATTGTTCTTTTTTATTATTAGTTGTTATTAATCTCTTACTGTGCCTAATTTGTAAACTAAACTTTATCATAGGTATGTATGTATAGGAAAAACACTGTATACATAAGGTTTGGTACTATCTATGATTTCAGGTATCCCCTGGGGGTTTTGGAATGTATTCCTTATAGATAGGATTTTTATAAAAACCAAGTCTTTGGCAAAACTCAATGAAAGCAAGTCATTAAGAATAGCTGTTGTTATATATGGGTAATGTAAGTCTAAAAAACAAGAAAAGTAATTGTAAAAACCCATAAGATCTTGCACTTTAAAGAAACCCAAAAGCAAATCCTACATGATGTATTACAGATGTGATATAATAAAGATACAGAAAGATGATGGAAAAACTCCAATCAGTCGACCCATATTCAAAGAAAAGGTTCTGGCCCTAACTCAAAAGATCACTTTATCAATGCATATTAAAAAATTATTACATTTAACTTGAAATAAAAATGTTTAAGGTGCATATTTTAAATCCTGCTTAAAATCTCTGATTTAACCAGTCCTGCTCTCCAAATGAGAGGCTTCCTTACTTCATTCTGCTGGACCATGTGGATCCTCACCTCCTGAGGAGGAACCACTGTATCTGTCTCTTATGAAGGACCATAAATCTCCACTAAATAAGATCTGCCATTAAGGACCATCAGAAGGCCCTGGAGGAAAGAGAATGTCAAAACCCTCACCATCACTGGCGGGCCTTCCTTCCACTGTGCAAAGTGAATTCTAGAGCTTTGAAGGCTACCTTTGGTCACAAGGAGCCACTGGAAGTTATCTTAGCAATCCTAAAGACTAGCCAATTCTACCTTGCCTTAAAATTCTGTTTTCCTTGGTTGCCTCTAAAAATATATATCTCACTAATCACCTATGTGCTTCCGTGTTCTCATCTTAGAATGCTTAATCTCCTTTCAACTCTTTCAAGATACTACCTCAAACTCCTAAATATAAAACTCCTAATAAAACCTACTATACCATCAATCACTTCATGAAATGTTTTTAATTTTTTTTTTAAGATTTAATTTGGAGAGAGAGAGAGAGAGTGAGCACAAGCAGGGGGAGGGGCAAAGGGAGAGGGAGAAGCAGACTTCCCACTGAGCAGGGAGCCTGACTCGGCGTTCCATCCCAGGACCCCCAGATCATGACCTGAGCTGAAGGCAGCCGCTTAACCGACTGACTGAGCCACCCAGGTGCCCCAAAATGTTTTTTTCTTTAAAGAAGCTACCTTCGGTGCCTGGGTGGCTCAGTCAGTTATGCATCTGCCTTCGGTTCATGTCATGATCTCAGGGCCTGGGATTGAGCCTCACATTGGGCTCCCTGCTCATTAGGGAGCCTGCTTCTCCTTCTCCCTCTGCTGCTCCCCCTGCTTGTGCTCTCTACCTGTTAAATAAATAAAAACAATCCTTAAAAAAAAAAAAAAAAAGGCAGCAGCTGCCTTACCTTTTAACATTCTGAAGGGCAGGCATTTCATGCTCTCAATTCCATGTACGAGTCAGAATGTGGCATCTATGATCCTCCCAGCCCAGTGTACTTTCCAGAGACCACAGTTCCTCTGCCTTCTCACAAAATCTCCTGTTTCCTTGAGGATCGGGCCATGTGCCCATACGATCTCTCACCACTCCTCATTGCTTATGTAACAAAACCGTGGTGACTACTCTGTTCACTGACAGCATCACTGGCATCTTGCTCAAAATCTTTCTCTATTTCCTGCTGTCACTCTTGATTTCAGTGACAATCCCTCCAATACCTGGACTCTCAGTTCCCTGACCTCACTAGCAGAGAGAATTCTCATTCCATTATAAAACCTCCCATCTTTCCCGCTCAAGTATTTTCAACCTATCTGTTCTTTGGCTTCCCTGAGGCTTTCAAGCCATCAACAAGTCTTCTTTCTTCCTTTTTAGGAACGCTTTCTATTTCTACTTTCCTCCCTATCTAGCTTAGATTATATAAATCTTTATTTCTTCACTCTGTAGAAATGTAGGTAATAAGCTAAGTTCTCTTGTCTTAACTGTCTTTTCATAGCACCCTCCTTGGAAAAACAAAATCCTGTGAAAAATTAACTGCTTGGTTTTTCTCCTCTATCACACCTAGGCAGCTGAGTACTGGAAGGGAGTGGGGAAACAGAATCACCTCATCAAGCAATCTGCAGTACTGTAAAATCACAGTGAAAGCCCTCAATGGGGCTTTTATCCCTGCCTTGAAATCTTCCTAGTTACAACAGTCAACCGGCTCTCTTATTCCCCAGAAGACTTTCTACCTCCTCCGTTAATTCTCAGCTGTGTCCTCCTCTTTCACTCTGAGCATATGACTCGATTTTCAATCCAACTTCCTACCACCAAATCTGCAAAAGGACCTACCTCTCCACCTGTGCACTCCCCATTATGATGGAAGATGTGCTTCTTTTCCTGTCCTAAAAGCCAACTCCAAACCCTACTCTGGATTCCCATCCTTCCTCCTTTTCTAGGTATTATGAATCAATGACTGATCATTCTCTCTCTCTCTCTCTCTCGTATCCTCCCCTCCCTCTTCTCAACTTGCTTATATTGGTTGCAGTCTCTCTCATTTTAAAGAAAAGACCCTCACAGATTAAAGAAGAGTAATGTGATGATCTCCAAAGATACAGAAAAAAAATTCACTAAAATTCAAGATTCAAGGGCACCTGGGTGGCTGAGCTGGCTAAGCGTCTGCCTTCAGCTCAGGTCATGATCCCAAAGTCCTGGGATTGATCCCCACATCAGGCTCCCTGTTCTGCAGGGGAGCCTACTTCTCCCCCTCCATATCCCTGCCACTCCCCCTGCTTCTGCTCTCTCTTGTTCTGTCAAATAAATAAAATCTTAAAAAAAAAAAAAAGTTTAAAAAACTTCAAGATACATTCATGATAAAAACTTAGCAAAAATCAAATTTAATGGTGAGACATCAGTACTCTTATTAAAGTCAGCAACATTCAACAGTGTATTAAAGATTCTAATTAGTGCAATGAGATGAAAAAGAATAGTGGTGTAAGAACTGGAAATGAAGAAAAAATGATTAATTTTTTAATTTTTATTTATTTGTTATAGAGAGAGAGAGAGAGCAAGCACAGGCAGACAGAGAGGCAAGCAGAGGCAGAGGCAGAGGGAGAAGCAGGCTCCCTGCCAAGCAAGGAGCCCGATGTGGGACTCGATCCCAGGACGCTGGGATCATGACCTGAGCCGAAGGCAGCCGCTTAACCAGCTGAGCCACCCAGGCGTCCCAAAAATGATTAATTTTATGAGTAGAAAATATGATCATCTACACAGAAAGCCCAATTAGAACCAAGGGTTTAATAAGGTGGTTGGACAAAAGATTAACATACAAAAATCAAGTAATGACCAGTTTGAGAATGTAACAGAAAAAGATCACATTCATATGGTAACAAAACAAAATGTTTAGGAATCAATTTAATAAAAAAAGACGTAACAGGGCGCCTGGGTGGCTCAGTGGGTTGGGGCCTCTGCCTTCGGCTCAAGTCATGATCCCAGGGTCCTGGGATCGAGCCCTGCATCAGGCTCTCTGTTCAACGGGGAGCCTGCCTCCCTTCTTCTCTCTCTGCCTGCCTCTCTGCCTGTCAAGTAAATAAAATCTTTAAAAAAAAAAAAAGATGTAACATTCTTTGGTTCAAAATTTTGAAACATGACTCAAATATCTAAAAGAAGATTTGAGTTAAGAGACTTGGGTTATGAATGGAAAGCCAATACATGAAGATGATAACTCTCCTTAAATTAATCTGTAAACCCAATATATTTCGAATCAAAATTCCAATGGAGGGTAGGGGGGTTGGCTGGCTCATCGCTAGAGCACGTGACACCTGATCTTGGAGTTGTAAGTTTGATATATATATATGTATATATATATTTATTTATATTTATATTATTATAGTTATATTTAACATATAGAGCCTAATTAGCAAACACATTTCATGCAAATGAAACAACAAAAGGAAAAGGTGTGTTAAGGCAATTAAGAAGAGGGCTTCACAATTCATTCAGATGACTAAAATACACTTCTCAGGGACGCCTGGGTGGCTCAGTTGGTTAAGTGGCTGCCTTCGGCTCAGGTCATGATCCCAGCGTCCTGGGATCGAGTCCCACATCGGGCTCCTTGCTCGGCGGGGAGCCTGCTTCTCCCTCTGCCTCTGCCTGCCTCTCTGTCTGCCTGTGCTTGCGCGCTCTCTCTCTCTCTCTAACAAATAAATAAATAAACTCTTAAAAAATAAAATAAAATAAAATACACTTCTCAGATATATTTGATCTTTATCCACAGTTCCTGAAAACGCTTCAGAGCCACAAAGGCAAAATGGGGATCTTGCTATTTATTAATGAAGGTGATTTTGGGAGGCCACCCAAGGGCAGGCACTGGTTGCCAGTAAGACCAACCACGTGACTATAGGTTGGAAATTTTCAGTCCCCCCAAGAAATCTCCCCACCTCCAGGGACGGGGAAGAGCCTAGAGGTTGAATCAGCTAATGGCCGGTGACTTAGTCAATCGTGAATTTTTAATGAAGACTCCGTAAAAAACCAAGAGGACAGTTTTTTTGCCCCTTTTCAGAGAGCCTTCACACCTGGGGAACCAAAATGCTTCCATGTGTCATTCATTGAGCTGAGACCCACGCTTCATGAGGACAGAAGCTCCTTTGTTCAGGACCTCTGCCATGTTTCTCTTTATCTGGCTATTGAGTCAAGTCCTTTAATAAACCAGTAAACGTATGTGTTTCCCTGAATTCTGTGAGGTAGGTCAGAAGCACAGGTAACAGCCTGGGGCCTGTGACTGGCACGTGAAGGGGGAGGGGGAGGGCAGTCTTGTGGGACTAAACCTTCCACCTATGGAATCTGATGTCATCTATGGGGAGACAGGGTCAGAACTGAGTTGAATTCTCAAATACCCTGCGGGTATTTGACAACATTGGAATCGGATGTGGGAACCAGCCAATATAAAAGATTTTTCCTATATTCTAATAGATGAGATATTATGAGGTTTAGTAATTAAGAAAGTGGGGTTTTAGTGCAGAGTGAGACAAATGGAACCAAACAGAGAACTCAGAAACAGACCCTCACATGTACAGATGTTTGATTACAAAGCTCATACCATCATTCAAATGCAAGATCTTACTAATTAAATGTAAAAGACAATTACAAAGCCTTTAGTAGAAGAAAAGATGAAAACTCTCTTTACAACCTTGAGGTAGAGAGGAATTTTTAAAATAAAACATAAAAGAACAAATTATTTTTTAAAAGCCAATATATGGGGGTGCCTGGGTGGCTCAGTTTAAGCATCTGACTTCAGTTCAGGTCATGATCTCAGGGTCCTGGGATGGAGCCCCCATAGCAGGCTTTGTGCTCAGTGGGAGGTCTGCTTGTCCTTCTGCCCCTCCCCCTGCTTGTATTCTCTCTCTCTCTCAAAGAAATAATAAAATATTAAAAAAAAGAAAAGAAAATGCAATCTTAAAAAAAAGCCAATATATGTGATTGTTAAAATTTTAATCTTTAATAGAAACACTACAAATAAACAGGATAAATAAGAAGAAATCCATACTCCACAAACCATAACGAAAGTAAGAATATAAAGTATGAGTCCTCATTTCTCCCTCTAATTGCATTCCCTAAAAGTTAACAATTCGGCAAACACAAAAGGAATCTCTTTCAATCAATCTCCTCATGCCATACCTCCATCACTGTTCCCCTCCTCTGTAATAATGTCCAGTAGTCTCTCAAAAGCATTTTCAAAAGCAACAATTTTCTGGATCGCTCCATTGCTTCGTGTTAGTGCCTGCAGTAGTAACACACCCTTATGGAGGCAAAAGGACAATGTTTAGTAGAGAACAACTTTTGTAAGACATTTCAAAATCACAGAATTTTAGAAGTGCAGGAATTTTGCAAGTTTAACTCTTTCACTTTATAGACAGGGGGAAGAAATGGCAGATAAGGTGAGCAATATGCCTCCCTAAAATTATAGATCTCAAAGGGACCGAGCCTAGACTAGAATCCATGTCTACTAACTCCTAATTCCATTCTCTTTCCACTGTACAATATAAATATACAATTCTTACATTTTCATCAATCATTATATAGCTTTAATTGTGGCCTAAGAGACCTGGGCATAATTCTATGTCTTAGGGATGATTCTGTTTGTGCTTCACAATAGCAATGGCACAAAATTATGAATTAAATAATATAAATTTTCAAACATCATCACATTCTAGCAGAGAAAGTTCATATTTTCCTGTAATTATCTGGCCCCTAAAGTCCCGAGACTTGATTCTAAGTCAATAGAAAAGATGCATAAAACAATTCACAGTAGTCTTTGCTTCTGATTCTTAGTTTTTCTCAGTTTCTTTAACCTGGATTTAATTTATATATTCTGCAACCTCTTCATTATCATTCAAGAAAAACTCAGTTGCCCATTTCTGCTTATTTCACCATTAAATAACAAGTATTTTGAACAATAGCATTTGCTATTTCTCTGAAATAGGATTTTTCATGAAAAATGTTTCTTTAGGGGTGCCTGGGTGGCTCAGTGGGTTAAGCCTCTGCCTACGGCTCAGGTCATGATCCCAGGGTCCTGGGATCAAGTCCCAAATCAGGCTCTCTGCTCAGCAGGGAGTCTGCTTCCTCCTCTCTCTTCCTGCCTCTCTGCCTACTTGTGATCTCTCTCTGTCAAATAAATAAATCTTAAAAAAAAAAAGTTTCTTTAGTAAAAAAGCAGGTATTACTTAAGAGAAAGAAGAATTGCAAAGGGGTAGTTCAAAAGTCCTAAAAAAGACAAATTAGCTTATTGAGTAGGTATTCACATAAGACCAAAAGAAAAAAAAAATTGCCCCTGGTCTTTATCTATTTATTTATTTGACAGAGTGAGAGAGGGAACACAAGCAGTGGGAGTTGGAAGGAGAAGCAGGCTTCCCTCTGAGCAGGGAGCCCCATGCAGGGAGCCCCATGCCCCATCCTGGGACCCTAAGAATATAACGGGAGCCAAAGACACTCTCTTAACTGGTTGAGCCACCCAGGCGCCCTGCCCATGGTCTTTAAACTAGACTTGTTCTACTCATTTTCCTAACTGTCAAGTCTCAACACTGAGGTAAGAGAAAGGCAAAAGTAGTTTTTTTTTTAGGTGTCAAATTCTCCCACTTAATACTGTCCGGTTTAACTGCTACAAAAGTGGGGAAGGAATACAGTAGAAAGAACAATAAAGCTCTGAGTTAGATAAAGTGGGTTTTCAAAATGGTTGTCCTATGTACTAGCTGTGCAACCTTAAGCAAATTACATAAATTCTTAGTATGCCCATGTATAAAATAAGGATAATATCTTTGTTATAGGATTTTTATTAAAAGTAAAGATAGGGGCGCCTGGGTGGCTCAGAGGGTTAAGCCACTGCCTTCGGCTCAGGTCATGATCTCAGGGTCCTGGGATCGAGTCCTGCATCAGGCTCTCTGCTCAGCAGGGAGCCTGCTTCCCGTCCCCCTCTGCCTGCCTCTCTGCCTACTTGTGATCTCTGTCAAATAAATACAATCTAAAAAAAAATAAAATCTAAAATAAAAAATAAATAAAAATTTATTATAAAATAATTATATTATTTATTATACATATAATTATATATATAATTATAAAAATTATTATTATAAAATAAATAAAATAAAAAAAATACAATCTAAAAAAAAAAGTAAAGATAAAATAACATCTATGGAAGCTACCAGGTTTATATGTACATAGTACTTATATTTTAAGTTCATTTATTTTTCCTGACTATAAAGAGATATATCGCTCTAATCAAACATATCCACTAAATGCTATTAAGAATGGAAGTATACTCTGGAGCGCCTGGGTGGCTCAGTGGGATAAAGCCTCTGCCTTCGGCTGGGGTCAGGATCCCAGAGTCTTGGGATCGAGCCCCACATCAGGCTCGCTGCTCAGCAGGGAGCCTGCTCCCTCTTTTCTCTCTCTCTGCCTACTTGTGATCTCTATCTGTCAAATAAATAAATAAAATCTTAAAAAAAAAAAAGAATGGAAATATATTCACTAGTATACTTTAAAATAAGTGGATACCAAGTCCCTACTTTAAAAACTGGAAATTAAAGGCATTTATTCATTTATTATTCATTAATTCTACTTTTCAAGTATGTACTGTATTTCAGGGTAACAAATTAGACTACTTGATGAAGTAAGGGTCTTCTGTGCAGGACATTATAGCTTAATACATGTGAAATAATGACAGAATTATAGAAATCATCATTTTTGAACTCTTAACAAAATAACCGATTAAAGCAATGATCATTAACGGAGGATCATATGTACCTGATAAATCTGATGTAAGGCTGGTAGAGAATTTACAGTGGAGAGATCCAAATCAAACCCACTGATCACTAAAAGTGAGACAGCCAGATATTACCTGTCTCCTCATGTGCTGCAAAATTAAGTTCGCTGTATCATTAGGAAATATCCTAGCAAACAGGTGAACCAAAACCTAATCAAGCCCTTTAGATAAGTTCACAGACATAACAATCAAATGTAATAAGAGAACCTTCTCTGGAAAACAACTATAAAAGATATCTTTGAGACAAATGGAAAATCTGAATATGGAATGGTAATCTTACTGAAACTGAGGACTAAGACATCATTGTTAACTTGTTATATGTGATAATGACATTAGAGTTAAATCAGGACATATCCTGATATATTACATACTTTAGTATATACACCATATCTATATATATATGTCCTGATATATTTCACTATATATAAATACCCTACATACTTTAGTATACATACCATGTATGTATTGTGTACACGTATGTATGGATACACACATACTATACATACATGGTATGTATACTAAAGTGTGTAATGGTGAAATTATATTGATTGTTTCAATGTTTTTAAATGTTCCAGTCAAAAATAAATGACAGTGGTGAGAGGACAGATAGATGAAACAAGTATAACAAAATTTTGAAAACTGATGGTTTGTCAGTATTCTCTTTTTTCTCATAATAATTTCTTATACTAAAAAACTAAAGGGGTGCCTGGGTGGCTCAGTGGGTTAATAAGCCTCTGCCTTCGGCTCAGGTCATGATCTCAGGGTCCTGGGATCGCGCCCCGCACTGGGCTCTCTGCTCAGCAGGGAGCCTGCTTCCTCCTCTCTCTGCCTGCCTCTCTGCCTACTTGTGATCTCTGTCTGTCAAATAAATAAATAAAATCTTTTTTAAAAAAAAGAATACTAAAAAAAAACTAAAGGGGCGCCTGGGTTGCTCAGTGGGTTAAAAGCCTCTGCCTTCGGCTCAGGTCATGATCTAAGGGTCCTGGGATAGAGCCCCGCATCAAGCTCCCTGCTCAGCTTCCCCCCTCTCTCTGCCTGCCTCTCTGCCTACTTGTGATCTCTGTCAAATGAATAAATAAAATCTTAAAAAAAAAAAAAAACCTTAAAAAAAATAAATAAAAAGAAAAGACACAGCAGGAGGAAAAGAGTAATAGACTGTTCCAGGCGATCACAGTGCCAATAAGAACTACCAGAGCTGCTATTTAGTTGCCTCTGGTGGCTGGTGTCCACTGAGGTGTATTGTGGTGTGTTGCATCACAAAACGTTATGACAGTAATTAGCCAAAAAAATGTCAAATGAATTGGTTTACTAAACCCAAGAAAGGATGGCTGTAAAACATAAAAGCCAAGAATCTAGATGTTAAAAATATATAACTTAATCCCTAATCATAAAATTAATGAAAAGCAACATAAACAGAGAATCATTTTATCTGTCTCAAATAAAAATTGAGAAAAAGATGGGGTGCCTAGGTGGCTCAGTCAGTAAAGTGTCTGACTTTCTATCTCAGCTCAGGTCTTGATCTTAGGGTCATGAGTGCTGGGCTTGGAGCCTACCTTAAAAAACCAAAAACCAAAAACCAAAAAAAAACTGAGAAAAAGGTTAAAAGCAGGAAAAAAGAATAAGGTTAAAGGAAATGGTATATTTAAGAATGAAGCTAATGCAGCTACACACACACACACACACACACACACACACACAATCTATGTGAAAATGAAAATAAATGGTAATGATACTAATAGAAATCCATGAAGAGAGAATTTCCTTACTAAAATGGTTTAAGTGGTAGGGTGTCTGGTGGGCTCAGTCAGTGGAACATGTGACTCTTGACCTCAGGGGTGTAAGTCTGAGCCTCATGTTGGGTGTAGAGATTACTTAAAAATAAAATCTTTAAAAAAAAAAAAAAGGTAAATAAATAAATAATAAAATAGAATGGAAAAAATTTTTAAAAAGGTTTGTATGGTATCATTTTATTTATACTGAGGTCCAAGAGAACAGAACAACATCAAATTTAAGATATATGGTAATATTTTAGTGAATGAAAAAGTCTCAAAATTCCTAAGTAGATGAATACCCATCTAAATAAGAAAATTCTTAAAAGACTAATAGAGATTTGGGAGATGCCTGGGTGGCTCAGTTGGTTAAGCATCTGCCTTTGGCTCAGGTCATGATCCCAGGGTGCTGGGATCGAGTCCTGTATCAGGCTCCTTGCTCAGTGGGGAGCCA
>ML108383.1:3860-62170 GCA_003697995.1 Taxidea taxus jeffersonii
TCATCAGAAAGTGGCTATACTGGGAGCTCTCATCAGAAAGTGGCTATGCTGGGACGTTGATCAGGGATGTCTCCCAGCCCCCCAAACTGTGAGAAAATAAGCTTCTGTGGTTTATGTCACTCAGCCTGTGGTTTGGAAGCAGCCTGGGCAGACCAACCAGACCAATAGTGTTGGGTCAAAGTTCGGTTGGATTCTGGGTCTTCCACTTGCTGATTGAATGACTCAGCCGAGTTGTGTAATTGTTCTGAGCTTGATAAGTAATGAAGGATTAATACGCCTTGCTGGTATTTTTGTCGTTAGGGTGAAGGATAACATTTGCCACTGAGCGGGTGCTCAGTGGTGGAGGATGCTCTATGGTGGGTTTCTTTCCTAAAAGCCATCCTTGTCCGACCTTGAATTTTTGTGAAACAAGGAATCCTTGCTCCCTTAGAGGACTATGTCATTGGAATTGGCAGGGAAAAGGGGACCCTTTTCCAAATTCAATATGTATTTCTAGATTGGTTCCTTTCATTGTAAGGTATTGGCACAGAATCTTCTTGGGAAGAAAGCAGTTTGTACCACTATTAATGGAGGTGTGCAGGTGGTCCTGACATGGTCGAAACTCCCCAGCGAGGCTTTGAGGAACTGGAAGCCTGCAAATGGAATCCAGCGCCTTCACTTGGACTCGATCAAGAGAAATGCATCTTTGCTTCAAGGGAAAATGCTTATAAAAGAGCCCAAGTGTTTACTTAAATGTGGTGAGAACCTTCGTTCCAGCCACGCACAACCAGTATTTAGACTAGACACCAGCTACTAGTTCTAGGGTGAATCTTTATGGAGGCATCACGAACATTGAGAATTAGACACTCACACTGTACCAGTATCGAGTTGCTGCACTTTTTGTGTGAGTTGGGAGTAGGG
Organism: Taxidea taxus jeffersonii; assembly: GCA_003697995.1. NCBI lineage: Eukaryota > Metazoa > Chordata > Mammalia > Carnivora > Mustelidae > Taxidea > Taxidea taxus. Next base: position 4,761 of record ML108383.1, read on the forward strand.
GTGCGTGGAGACATCTTTGCCAAAGTTGAACAAGTCTCGAAGTTGCTTCTGCAAATGTCTGAACTACCGTCACTCAACATCCCCCAAACCCTGGGATTTGGAACTTCTCTTGAGCCTGAATTAAAAAAAAAAAAAAGATTTTATTTATTTATTTGACAGAGAGACCCTGAGGTCATGACCTGAGCCTAAGGCAGAGGCTTAGCCCACTAAGCTACCCAAGTGCCCCGAGCCTGAATTTTTGATGTGTGGTAGAGTCAACATTTTCTAGGATTCCATGCATGGTACCATATTCTGATGTCCTACTCATCAACTTAACAGAGGATGAACAGGTGGAAAGAATCCAGAATTTCCTTTGTAAATTGATAGTTTGGATTCAGCAGCTGTTCTGCTCTCTGTTTTGAACATAAAAATACTTCGTTATCTCTCTTGACTCTAACTAGACCAAAGCCCTAGAAGTAGAAGATTTCTATCTTTTACTTCTATCTTCAATAGAAGAAAATGTAGGGAGATATTTTTGGCCCTAGAGATGGGACAGGATTCTTGAGCAAACTTTTAAAGGCTCATATCATAAGCCAAAGTAATGGATAAAATTTTGTTGCCCATGAGGACCCCATGAACAAAGGTAGAGGCCGACAGATTTAGAGAAGGCTGTGGAAAGACACGTTCATAACTAAAACCAATGGAAAATATGCCAGAAACACCGGCAAACCAATAAGAGAAAAAAGGAATTCTTGGGGGGAGGGAAGGGTGAAGGATATAAGCAGATGATTTTCAGGAGTGGTGACCCCATACTCAAGCATATGAGGGAACCCCTGTTAGCAACAGGAGAAACACAAAGCAGAAGAATAAGATATCACTTTGAGTTTATTAGGAAAATTAGGAAGCCTTTTAATGCTAAATGTGGGTGGGTAAGTGGATAGAGGAACCCTCAGGCTTTGTTGGCAGGTGTAGACAGGTACAGCACTCTGGAGAGCACACTGGTACACTTAATCTGTGTTGGCACAGGAACACTCAGTGATGAACACTGGGAATAGGATCACCCAGCAATAGTGCTTCTGGGCAAAGATCTCAAATGCACTTGCATCAGAACCAGAGGGGTATGTGGGTGAAGCTACACTGTTGCGGGTGCTGGTTGTGTCCCGGGAGCTGGACACACCTGGCTGCCTGCCGCTGGGGCCAGCAGGTGGGTGATGTGGGGGGAGCTCTCATGGAGCACCAGCAGAGGGGATGAACTAGGTGTGCCGGACAGGCCTTACTGGGTCATGAATGTTCTACTGATGTCTTTCCCTCCTTCTCTTTCAACACAGATCTCCCATCTTTTACCATTTGCTCATTTTCTTCACTAGTAAGCAATTCTCCCCAAATAACTTGCCATATACCTTTGGAGAGTTTTCCGACGTTTGACTTTATTTACTAACATTCAGTAGAAAGCCTTCCCGTCTTCCTCGCTCCCTCCCTCCCTTCTTCATTCACCCCTGGGACGCCCACCACATGTGGGTGCTGTGCTGTGTGCCAAGAAGGCAAGAGGGAAGCAAGTCCTCAGGCTGGCTGACCTTCTGGAACTTCGTGAACATGAGGTGAATTATTGAAGACCTCGGAGAGCTTTTGTTCTTGTGGATTATGTTAAACAGAGCTTTTTTATTATATTAGAGAGTAAAACTGAGAAATTTCAAGCGTACTTATTCATTGATAAGAAAGTAAGAAACCCTTACAAGTTGGCATAAATACGATCCTTTTATTAAAAACTGTATTTTCTCCAACAAAATTGTCTAATAGGAAGAGCAGCGCTGTGTTGCATTTTTTCAAGTCCCTTTAGGGGTGGCATAGTGGAGGACCCTAGATTCTCATATCTGCCTCTGAATTCCACCCACTGTACTATCACGGGTTACAGAGCTTCTAGAAAACCCCACTCTACAGAGGAACAAGGGTGATAATGACAAATAACGTCTTAGTGTTATTACAAAAATGGTTTTGACTGTATGGAGCACCTGAAGGGCCTGGGACCCTAGGAGTCTCTGGCTGTGGCACAACTTTGAGAACCATGGGCACTGCCTTGACCCTCGAAGCCCCACATCTACGTGCTGCACAGAGATCCAGGATTGAAGTCCGGCTGCGATCATCACAAATTAACCCAGAAATGGGGTTGGGGGGAATGGAGGTGTTGCAGGTAGTTAACTTTCTTTTGTTTATTTATATCTTCGGAGTGTTTCATCAGGGCTCATTTATTTATTTATTTGTTTGACTCTAGGAAGTAGGATACAGGCCACTCACTGATTTTTTTTCACTATTGTTGGCTGAGCTCTTCCTAAGGGTTAGTGGGTTGTCCTTTTGAGGAGCTCTTTCTCTTGCTAAAATCTGTCTGTCCTTTGTGTACTTGTAGCATTACAAAGGGCTTGAGTCAAATGAATTGAACATTAATGAAAATTGAAAGGTGCTCCTGGGCCCTTCAGTTGTCTGATAGCTTTGAGCTGTTTGTGTCTGTGGCACCCCTAGACTCTTCTATATATTGGGAACAAGGGGGTTCCACATCCTTAGACTGAAGGTAAATTCGGGAAGAACTTAGATGGAGAGGGGAACATCTTCAGCTCCTAATTTCTGATGGGTGAAAATGAGGGTTACCTGTTGGAAATCCACTTTCCAGGATGGGGACACCGTGCCATGAATGCCCCGTGGGACATCGGGCAAGGGACTTGGGCCCTGTGCTCAGCGCCAGTCAATAGGTCACGTTTGAAGAAGAGTTGTGAGTAATTTTATGATCGCATAGTGTTGGCAACAATGTAAATGTCCCCTAAGGGAAGACTGGTTGTACATCAGGGGACATCCTTATAACGGGATGAAACAAGGGGTTCCGAAGGGGACGGTTCTGAGTGTTCAGTGAAAAAGGAAAGTGCAGAATACAGCAGGTTACCCTTTATGCGAGGAGGAATATGTATTTGCTTGTATGTGCGTAATAGCTCTTGAAACTATATAAAACCTTTCACCGAGAGTGGGACTCTGGGCAAGGGGGGTGAGATGGGGGACTTCTCATGTGTATGCCTTCTTCCACCTTCTGATACCCTGCAAGGGTGTTACCTCGTCCAACATTAATGAAGTCTAAAAATAATAAAATGGATAAAATAAAACCCAGGTCGAAAGCAACACAAATCTTTTTCACTGAAGCCCTTTGGTTTTCTAGACAAGGATGGACCGCTGTAAACTGAGGCAGTCCTGGGCTGAGGTGAATGACCTTTTAGTTTCAGCAGAAGGCAGACTTACTGAAGGTCACTGGGATGCGAGGCCCAAGGCTCAGACCCAGAGCGCCACTGTGTGACTCTGCTCAGCCACCTGTTCCAGGTCGCTTCTCACTGGCTTGATTTTAAGGAAGGGAACGTAGAGAAATGCTGGATTGAGTGTGGGGCACAACAGTGTTCTTAGGAAGGGGCCGGGAGCAGCCAAGCATTCTTTGAGAGGGTGCCCGAGTGTGCAGTTGGCCAGCTTGGACCCCAGGGCGCCCCTCCCTGAGTCCCTCCTCTGTTTGCAGGAAGGGAGGGGTGGAAAGGAAGCTCTCAGTGCACAAAAGCTGGAGAAGGTGGTGGCGGCATTTTCAGTGAGGGTGTGGGGTCTGGAGGACGACTCGCACGAGGCAGGAAAGAAAAGGGCTGAGTCCTGACAGAAACTATTATTTTCAAAGTGGTTTTTAAAAGCACACGACTCTCCTACTCTTGCATAGGGAAGGTAAGTCCAAGTTTTTGTTTAGTAAATCAGGAGACAAAGGATGAAAACACTGCCTCGTGCACTTCCCTTTGCTCAAATATGCCACTGGGCATGTGTGGTTGTCACGTGCCTGCAAAGGCAAACCAAGACATTAGGGTAAGTCCCAGGCTTCTGTGTCCCACTGGTGTCCCACTGGCTCAGTTCTCCTGCTATCATGAATTTCTTAATGTTTGAGCCCGGGGACCCCATATTGCCATGTCGCAGTGGGGGCCCACGTCATGTGCCTGTTGTGCACTTAGTTCACGGCCCCTGGAGCCAGAATTCCATCACAACGTCTTTATTTATTTATTTATTTTTAACTAAATTTAACAGGTTGAACTTTAAAACAGAAGTCCGTTATTATTCTTGATTTGATTTCATTTTAAAAGCGCGCTACAGACTGGTTTTCTACAAAGGCAATCTGTCTGCTTAGGAGTTGTTCTTTCAGATAACATTTGATAACTGGCTCATAATCTTTCCTGGAATTAGATGTTTGTTGGCAGGGGAGGGGCTGAGAAGCCCGAGAGACAGAGCCACCATCCAAGGTAAATGAAACTCGGTACCAGCGAACTATTTTATTATATACTTTGAATGTTTCAACAGCTTTCGTCACCGTGGGTGGATGTGGGTCTTGGGTTGTGCTGAAGTTGAACCTTTAGTGCGATCTCTAGAGCTACCGGGGAAAACACCTTTTTGATTTTTCTTGGAAGGTGTGAAGAGGGTTAATTTCACACAGCATATTGGGCAAGCGCGGATTCTTTTGGCGAACGTTGTATGTAGTTCTCAGATGGGAGGCTGTGTTCTGATGAAGGGTCATCTCAGTTTCCCTGAGGTTGTATTTAAAAAATTAAAAAAAAAAAGCTCTTGTCTGTAGGCACGAATAGACCAAAGGAACACAGAACTTGGCCTAGGGGAGCACCGCTATGTTTTGGACTTTGTGCTTCCACAGGACGCGTGGGGAGCAGCTGGGCAGAGGGTTTGGTTTTCACTCAGTCATTTAGGAAAGGCTGAAACATCCAACTGAATTTTTTCTTTTAAAATTTATCTTTTTAATAACGCTCTACTATTCCCCCTTGACCTATGTGTGCATGTTTGGAGATGAATAACCTTTCATCTGTGCCGGAAATCACAGCGGGGCCACCCCTGTCCAAAGCATCCACGTGTCCATTCTCAGTGTACAGTCACGCCTCGTGAGGGCTCCAAACCCAGGAGGGGGTCTTGACATTGACGTACAACAGTATCGCACGAAGCCTGTATAATTGAGGGTCGATTTTATGCATATTACACCATTTTTCCCCCCAAGGAGTTTTAGTTTTACGTAAAAATGAAGTGGAAAATACAGAGAGTCCCCCTTACCCTCTCCCTCCCTGCCCTCCCTCCCCGCAGCGTCCAGATCATGAAGAGTGTGTGTGAGCACCGCAGCTTTGCTGCAAAGAACGGGCCGGTACTGATCGTTACCACTCACTGAAGTCCCTTGATTGCTGTAGGGTTCACTCCTTGCGTCGTGTGTTCTGTGGCTGGACACACGTGTGACGACACGTACCGTCAGGACAGGCTCCTACGGAGTGGTTTCACTGCCTACAAGTCCTCTGTGCTCTCACCCTGCGGGCCCGTCCCCCAACAAGCCCTGGCAAACCACCGGTCTTTTTATATCTCTATAGTTTCATCTTTTCTAGAATGTCCTGGAGGCGGAATCAGAGTGTGCAAGCTTCCCAGATTCTTTTCTTCATCTCAGTTTCCTCTGTGTCTTCTTGTGGCTTGATAGTTCCTTGTTTTAAATTGCTGAGAAACATTCTGCTGTGTGCAGGTGCTGGAGATACTGTATCTGCTCAGATTTCAAGGACTCCTTGGTTGCTTCCAAGTGTTGGTGATGATGAAGAAAGCAGCTATCGACGTCTGTGCCCAGACCTAGGTTTTCAGCTCATTTGGGTATATGTATTTATTTATAAATTACAGCTTTATGAAAGAGAAAAAGATTGTCTTAAAACGTGGTTCCCAGATTGCATGTGAACTATGCTGTGTGTCAGGAACCCAAGTTAAAAGTGAATTTAGGGGCTCCTGGGTGGCTCAGTGGGTTAAAGCCTCTGCCTTCGGCTCAGGTCATGATCTCGGGGTCCTGGGATCGAGCCCCGCATCGGGCTCTCTGCTCAGCGGGGACCCTGCTTCCTCCTCTCTCTCTGCCTGCCTCTCTGCCTACTTGTGATCTCTGTCTGTCAAATAAATAAATAAAATCTTAAAAAAAAGATTAAAACAAAAAGTGAATTTAGTGCCTGTGGAATAGACTGGTTTAAGCAGCGGGGAGAGGCAGAGGTGATCAAAAAGACCCAGGTGGACACTTTGCTCCCCCAGCCCCATCCCTGTGGGTCATGAGAGGTCATGGTCAGGGTCACACACTAGGTCGCTGTATTAACTGGAATCTGTTCGAAGGTACTCCGCGTGACTGGCTGTTAGGGTCGCCTCGTGATTGGGGCCGGGCAAAGTTGTAAGAGATGAAATTTCTAAGGAGGCGTTCCAGGAGCTGGTTAGATGCTTTACTTGAGTTCATATCGGGCCTCCTGTCAATGTCTGCTTTATCAACAGCCGTCATCACCACAGGACCCGCCTTCCAGCCCAGTTTTGGGTCTGTGTTCGACACTGCCCTTCTACCCGGTTGAGGAATATTCTGAAAACAAGCTCAGGTCCTGTCACCTTCGATGTCGTCCTTGGCTATAAATGCTCTGAAGACCTTGTACATCTCCTTCCATACTCTGGGACGTGCCTTCTCTTCCCATTAGTTTCTTTAAACACAGAACACTCTTTTATTGCCACGCTGATCATTGTGGTTTCCATCCAATTTCGGGACTGTGTAATATTTAGTTATTTTTGTTACAAGTATTAGTATTATGTTGCTTACAAACTTATCTTCTCTAGATTGGAATATAGCCCCTGTGGAATAATATTTTTAAAGGATGGCCTGGTACAAGTTTCATTCCCAGTAATTATTGTGGACAGAAAAGTGTCTATTTCTTCCATCAAAGTGCGGGTAGAATAGCGAACAGAGAAGCTACCCTCAGCTTCCACAGTGAATATTGAACCGTTCTTAAGTGCACGATGGAAACAGTAATCTTGAGAGCTAGGCTTTCTCCGTACTGACAATAAGTTGACAAATAAGTGAGGGGAAGGGAGACTCTCTCTTACAGGAGGTGCTGACTGATGAATGCAGGACAGTGTTGAGGTTGCAAAAACCCACATATTGCAATCACTGCAGTCAATATTGCTTTATGCCAGAATATCAGTGTGCATGTGTGAGCGTGACTGTGTGTGTGTGTGAGAGAGAGAGAGAGAGAGAAAGAGACAGAATTTACCGAGGAGCAAGATATTTAGATATTAACGTATTTGCGTGAAGCATCTCCCTGCCCACTGCGTAGATTACTCATCATTTGCAAGGGAGGAAATAGAGACAGTGCTGTGCAGACACCAGACCACACTTTCCCCAGGGACTAGAACCAGCATCACAGTTATGGAGCAGGTGACACCGGGGGCTCCGGACGGGACACCCCATGAAGGACAAAGCATTCCGTATGACGTATCTAGCCGGGGTGCAGAGCCCGACACTAGCAAAGGGGAGATGTCAAAGAAACCCAAGCAGGGGGACATGCTGTACAATTACTTGGACCACGTCCTACAAATGTCATGAAAGACAAAGTCTGAGAGCTACTAAGGGAAATTAAAGGAGTTTAAAGAGACATGATTGCTAAACGCCAGCTGGGATTCTGGACCAGATAAAGGGGGAAGTGCCACAAGGAGCAGAGTTGGGGTCATTGATAGAACTGGAACGCAGACTACAGTTTAGAAAGTTTTTGAATTTGATCCTTTGCTGCAGCTCTGTAAGGGAGCATCTAGGGGGCTAGGAAATTACTACTACTGTGTTGAGTTGTAAATGGCCGTAACGTCTATAAGCCACTCTCCGGGGTTCGGGTGTGTGGACATGTATGAACGCATATAGTAGAACAAAGAAAAGGCAGGGAGGGCGGGAGGGGGTGGGGCCATGAGGACGGGAAGGGACTGGGCAGGTGGCGACAGTCGACAAGGGGGTGTGTGTGTTTCCTAAGGCTGTTGTAACAAAGGACTGGGGAGCTGGTCCCTGAGTGTCTGAGTCTCTCACAGCTCTGGAGGGCACAAGTGCCAAATCAAGGTGTTGACAGGCCCATGCTCCCTCTGAAGGCTCTAGGGGAGGACCTTCCCAGGCTTTTCCAGCTTCTGGTGCCTCTGTGGGTTCCTTGGCTTGTGGTTGCTTCACTCCAGCTCTGCCTTTGTCTGTTTGTTTATTTCTTTATTTGAGAGAGAGAGAGAGAGAGAGAGAGAACACAAGGAGAGGGAGAAGCAGGAGCAGGAGCTCTGCTCAGCAAGGAGCCTGGTATGGGACTCGATCCCAGAACCCTGAGATCATGACCTGAGCCGAAGGCAGACGCTTAATGACTGAGCCACCCAGGCATCCCTGCCTTTGTCTTTAGTGGCTTTCTTCCACTCTGTGTCTCTGCATGCTTCAGATTTCTCTTTCCTCTTCCTATAGGGACACCAGTCATTGTATTTGGGGCCCACCCTAAATCCAGGATGATGTCATCTCAAGATTCTTAACTAATCACATTCGCAAAGACCCTATTTCCAAATAAGGAAATTTATTTGCATGTACAATTTGCATATGGGCATGAATTTTGGGGGGTGCTATTGGAGGCCCAGTATAGGGTAGGTCAGTGTAGACCTCAGTGAGAAAATAAGATGGAAAAAAAGCTTAAAGGAGGTGAGGGAGTGAGCCAGAAGCATTCAGGGTTAAGTGTGTTGCAGGAAGAGGGGGCAGCTGGGACAAGGTCCCTGAGATGGGTCTGGCCTGGTGTCATTGAAGAGCAGAGTGGCCGGTGAATTCCTCCCTGCATCTGCCTACTTTCTGTTTTTGTTTTTGTTTTCCCTTCGGTTGACTGAGGATTGACTGCTTGTAAGTGGCGTCTGGAGAGGCTGTGGGTCCTGCACCGACACCCGAGATGGGTATTAATAGCAGTTTTCCTCTGTGGGGCGGAGAACCAGCAGGCCAGAACAACGGGCCGCTGAGAACAGCTTTGCAAGCGGCCACATGCTGCTGCAGAATAAAGCCACAGGCCCACTTTGCCCTCCTCTGCGGGCTGCTCTTTTTCTCCTGCTGGGAAAGTATGTGCAGAGCTCAGTTTGTGAAATTAAGTGCCATCCACCGAGTTATTTTAAAGCAGCGAAGGGGAAAAGCCTCCTGATCCTAGACACAGATTCCATTCCATGTTTCTGGGACTCAGAAAGTCCTTCAGGCCAGTGCCCCTCACTCCCCGCCACATGTTTCCTTGTTTTATTACACAGATGGACACACGTTTATTAGAATAGTGAAAGAGAACACGTGGTGTGTTTTGCAGGCCACCTGGGGGGAAGTCTGTGGTCCAGGGGTAACATGTAGGCAACTACTGCCCTCAAAATCCCTTCCTTTTAGTTTTAATTTTCATTTCCTTTTTTTTTCTTTTTTGACATTTTGAAATTATTTTTTTTCTTACTTGGAAAGAAACATAAACTTGCCTAAAATTCAAAGCTTAACAAACTCAATCAGGAAAGAAAAAGGGTAAAAGTTGGTCAGACCAAGCCGAGGGGCTGGAGCCGCCCCACCTCATGCAGGAACTTCTCTCGGCTCACCTGGAACCCGAGAGCGGGTGAGTCCAGGTGGCGTCCCTCTGATTTTCCGTGCTGGGCTTACTGCCCCGGGGCCTTGCTGCCTGGGAGGAGGGCAGAGAAGGGCTGAGACAGTAGCAGGCTTCCAGCTGATAACGGGACAGAGGAGCGCGCTGGCCAGTCTGAACCATTCATCGGGACCTCTCTGATGGCCTCCTCAAGTCCAGAGCAGATGGAAGCAAAAAACAAAAAACAAAACAAACAAACAAAACAAAACAAAACAAAAACATGGGGAGGCTCCTAGCTAGGTCCCAGAGCGTGGGCCTATGTCTTCCAAGCGTGATTCCTACGTGGTGACCCCGTCCATGCCCTGGGCTCGGTGTCATCCCCAGCCCTGTCCTGATGTTAATTAGTTCACTGATTAGGTGACCCAGACTACGCTGGCCACCATGTGTTCGGCCAGCCTTGCCGAGGAGGTGGCCAATGCCGGTTGGAACCCCAGGCTCTCCACCCCTATGACCAAAGCTCTGTTGTACCTGCCGGGGTGTTCTTGGAAAATGCCTGCATTCACAAGAAAAGGCGTGGGTCAAGTTGAGAACAGCAAGGACAGTGTAGAGGCGGTCTCTAGGGAGGAGATGGCGGCTCCTGTCATCCTCCTCCATGGTCCCCAGGTGGAAGCCTCTGCCAGAGTTTTCTTCTGCTTCCTGGAAGCAGAAGGCTGCTTGGCTCCCGGGAGGCAGAGACCGAATTTCTCGGAGCAAACCCCCAGCTCCGTCACTGTCACAGAAGCAGGGATGACATACAGCTCATGGCTCCAGCTGCACTGCACATGTCTCTCGGTCTGGAAGTTGAAGATAAACACGCTTGCAAGCAGGCGAGGAAGGAAGGTGGCATGGGTGCTGCCCGCACCGGCTTCCGGGGCACCTACACGGTTCCAATCCTGCACCTGCCTCTTCCTGATGGGGTAGCCTCAGGCAAACTGCTTGGCTCCCCCCAGCCTCTGTCTTCTAGTTTGTAGAGAGGGGGTGCCCGTGAGCACTTGGGTGACTTCGGTATATAGAAACCGGCCCCTGGGAGTGCTCAGTGACCCCTGATATTTATACATTTACAGTTCCCGACATGGGCGTTAACCTCGCCTCTGCCACATCTTCCAACCATTCAGGTCACCCACTTTTCTGCTCCATGAACCCACCCTCAGTCCCCCCAAACCACAGTGATGTCTACCTCTTCCCTTGTCAGTTTCACACCTCTCACTGCATCCCGATGATCTCCTGACCGGACCTGCCGCCTGGCCTCTGCAGGTGTCCTGTGCATGGATTCTGCCTCGTCAAGAGCAGGAGGGGCTGGAGGTGGTGCTCAGTGGGGGTTTCAGAGGATGGGTAAGAGCGCAGAGTGCAATCACACCCCCTGGGTTCCAATCCCGACCATTTACTCTCAGTGTGACTTTATTTCCTTGTCCGTAAATTGGGTCCAACAACAGCTCCCTGTATGGTTGTTGAAAAGGATCACGTGAGATCATACGCACAGACTCTCCGAGCTGCGCTTGACTTGTGAGCGCCGGGCAAGGGTGTGTTACTGCTACCATTCCCACCCACAAAATTTTTGGTAAATTGTTATTTTGGACTCTCTGTTTCCCATCTGCAATGCAGTAGTCATGAAACCTGTCCTCCTCAGCTGCGGGGGTTATGTGTATGTGCTGCACTTGGTCCCGTAAGTACTCAGCCATGGTAGCAGGTGCTACTGTCCTCCTGGGGGCCAGAGCCCTGCCCTGGACCCCTTCCTTAGAAAGTTCTGGTGGAAGCTGGCCAAAGATTCAGCAAAGGAAAGAATAGGACTGCTAACTAAATCTGAATTTCAGCTCGATAGCAAATAGTTTCTTAGGATAAGCGTGTCTCAAATATTGCATGAAATGTGCTTATGCTAAAAAATGGTCCAATGTTACCCATTCCCCTGGGGCAAATAATACATTATATGTTAATAAAAATAATTAAAAAATCTATTGGATTTGAAAAAAATTAAGATCCAGTGTTGATCTGCAGTTCAAATTTAATGGGGGCGTTCTGCATTTTATACCACAACCTCACAAACTTGTGTGAGGCTCAGAAGATAGTTGTGGTCCCAGGCAGTGGGGGACAGAGCAGAGGTGCCCAGGGAATCCCAGCTTGCTCTCTCTTCTGTTCTGTATCTCTGTGGCCCCGCCACTGACTGCTTCCTACCCATCGTGCCCTGAGCTCCCCTGGGCTGTCCCACCTTGGCTGCTGGGTGTGTGTGGCCTGTCCTTGCCCATGTTTCAGGCTTGGCTTGACCGACCTTGGTTCCCCTAGCCCCTCTCACAGTAGGTAAGGGCCAGTCCTCACTATAATCCCACATTCCCATCATATTGCTACCGGTCCCGAGCCCTGCTGGGCCACCCACCAACCCAGGGCCCTGATTGTGGCAGGTCTGCTGCACCTGTCTGGCTATTAAACCACTGGCCCTCTCCTCCCCCGCATCAGGATCCCTTCCCTGAGTGAAAAACCCAAATCTGTCCCAGGTTTAGTTTGGAGCAGCACCGAGAACAGCCTTCCATCTTCTCAGCACAAAAAGCAGCCCTATTGGAGGTCATTCCCTCGGGATCTTCCCTTCCTTGAACAGCTTTTTCATGTATTTGCACAAAATCCCTGCTGAAGAGCATCTCCAGTTACAGTTCTGGTAGTCACGGTGCTGGCTGGGAGCACCTCTGGAAGCAGGCGGGCTTCAGTCAGCTTACCTGCCACCTGGAGGCTCAGTGTCGGTTGAGTTCACTCCGTAGGACCTCATTCACTGTAGTCTTATCCAAAGGTGACCTCTCCATCCCCTTGCCTTTCCCAATCTGCTCCTCTTGGGCTCTTCTAATCTCAGTACCTGGAAAATCCATTATTCCAGGTCCTTAGATCAAAACTCTTGAGTTCCAGACTCTTCCCTTTCTCTCCTGCTGGACCCATCTGGCCAGAACCTAGCCATGTCTCATCCCTCCCACCCCTTCTGTCCTTGGAGGCAGCACTGTCTCCCTCCCTGATCCCTAGCTTGCACCTTGATGTCCCCCACCTGTCCCCTACACAATGGTCAGAGTGAACTTTTTAAAGATGTCACCCCTTTGCTCAAAACCCTATAGCATCTTCTTTTTCATGCAGCATAAAATCTGTAAGTCTGGATTTTGGTTTTCAAGGAGGTAGGTGATCCGGACCGGGCGTGTCCCCAATCTCTTTCCTGTTCCCCCTGCCCGCTCTGTTTCAGACACTCTGGTCTCCTTGCTGTGCCTGCCCTATACCCAGGCTGCCCCCATATCTGGCTTCACACTTGCTGGTCCTCCTGGGTGAGATATGTTTCTCCCTGGCACGGGGACAAATGCTCATGCCCTTTCTTAATGATGTCTTTGCCCAAACAAGCCCTCATCTAACAGGGCTCTTCTTTGCCTCATTTTTCCTTCTTGGCATGCATGGTCTCTTGAGCTGCCGTGTGCATTTGTGTGTTGATCGTCTCCCTCGGGGACTCTGTGTTGCCCACTGCCCCATCCCAATCACGGAGGAAGGCCTACACGGCATCGTGAACACTGAGCAGGTGAATGGTGCAGAATGCATGAGGCATGTGCCGGTACAGAGGGTGGGAGGCTGGCCGGCCCGTGTGCTCCAGGAGTGAGTGAGTTCTCGGGAAGGCTCAGGCTGTGACAGGGAAATCACATGATAGTGAACCAAACTTCCGGAAGTTTCTGCCCAGGCCCCCCTTTGTGTGCTTGTTGAGCTCATTTTGCTTCTGTGTACTTTATTTGTTTTTTAAATCTTTTATTTATTTATTGGAGAGGGAGAGAGAGTGAGAAAGAGAAAGAGAGAGAGCAGGAGCAGGGAGGAGGAGCAGAGGGACAGGGAGAATCGGACTCCCTACTGAGCAGGGAGCCCGATGCCGGACTCCATCCCAGCGCCCTGGGATCCTGACCTGAGCTGAAGGCAGATGCTTAACCGACTGAGCCACCCAGGCGCCCTGATTCTGTTCTCCTTAGATCTGGTAATTCCTCCTTTTCCTTTTTTTTTCACTGCCCTGAATATCTGTAAGCCCTAGAGCACTCTCAGGTGTTTGAAAAGACGGTGACAGAAACACAGCCTTGCCTCCAACAACAGGAACCATGAAAGTCTTGGCTCAATGGCTCTGGCCATTGGGCGTTTCCCTATCCTCCAGTCACTCCGGCCCTTGCGAGCTCTCCAGCTACTCTCGGAGGTTGAAGGGACACAGGTTCTGCTCCCTTAGCAGTTAGAAAACCGAGGTTTGCAGAGCTAAATGCCGATCCTGATCTCAGAGCCCTTGAGTGTTAGAGATCATACATACCAATCATTTCTTCCTTGTTTTTATTTTTCCCCCAAATTTGATTGATTCATTTATTTATTTGCGAGACAGAGAGAACGAGAGTGGGTGTGCGCACCCCACTGGGGGAGGGACAGAGAGAAAGGGAGAAGCAGGCTACCCCAATAAGCAGGGAGCCCGACTCGGGGCTCGATCCCAAGACCCCGGGATCATGACCTGAGCCGGAGTCAGACGCTTATTGGACGGAGCCACCCAGGTGCCCCTCTTCCTTGTTTTTAATTTAAAAAACATATCAAAGAAAGAGAAGTTTAAGATAAAAACGCGGAGAGAAAAGCTGCCCTGAATCCCTCGCCTCTGACAGGTGTTTTCATCTCCCCACCAGGCCGCACTCACGCACAATTGTAGTCACAGGTGTGACTCATCACTACCAGAAATGTTTCATCATATTGCCACTTGGTCTCTCAATAACCATTTTTTTAAAAAAAAGGTTTTTATTTATTTATTTGAGAAAGAGAGTGAGAGGCAGCACAAGTAGAGGGAGGGGCAGAGTGAGAAACAGGCTCCCCATTAAGCAGGGAGCCCAATGCGGGACCTGATCCTGGGACCCTGGGACCCTGACCTGAGCAGAAGGCAGATGCTTCACCATCTGAGCCACCCAGACGCCCCTCAATAATCATTTTTAATGGCTGCACAGTAGTCCACCAAATAGAATTCCTGATAACACACCTTCAGGTCATTTCCATATATTTTTGAGCTAAAACGTTGCAGTGAAAAACTTTGAGTTCTCTTGTTTCCTTTTCTTCCGAAGCCAGGTATTAAACTCAGTAAGGGGTCGATGTGTTGTTCCGCGCGGAAGTTGGAGTCCTAACCCTCAGTACCTCTGGATGGGACCTGGAAATAGGGTCTTTGCAGGTGTAATCTGGCTGATATGAGGCCATTGGGGGTTGCTGATCCAACAGGACTGGTGTTCAGGAGAGGAGGAGAGTGTAGCACGGGGACAGAGACCCACCAGAGGAAGCCAGGTGGGGACAGACGCAGAGCTAGGTGGTGCTTCTGCCAGCTGGGACCACCAGGGACCGCCAACCACCTTGGGAAACTGGGAGAGGCACGAACAGTCATTCCCTGGAGGCTTGGGACACCTTGATTCCTGACTTCTGGCCTCTAGGCTGTGAGACTGTCCATTCCTGCTGTGTTACCCCTTTAGCAGCTGGAGGGAGTGGACACATTCTGGAATTCTCTCCAGTAGCCCACATAAGTCCGGATCTGGCTCACAGATCGTGCTGAGCCTGGGTGACCACATGAGCTGGTACAGGTCTGGCCATCTTGGTGGCGGAGCCTCTGACGGGCTACCCTGGCATTCCTCCGGCAACATCCCGTGGGAGGATGGAATCTGAAGACTTTGCCCCTCAAGGTCAGCCGTGCAGCAGGCCGGGGGAGCGCGGGGCCAGCTTCACAGTCCTGGTCCGCGTTTGGCTCCCTGTCCTCAGCCTGCTCCGCCCACGGGTCGAGACACAGGTGTGGGCTCAGGGACGGCTCCCTTCTCCCTCCCCTCACCTCGGAACTGGCCAGCCCTCCTTGCTGCTGGGTGTCACTGTCCCTGACATCACAGCCCCAACAGCCCCAACGTGTGCCGTTGAGGGCTTAATCTGGGGGGGTTCTGCCTCTCGGCCAGCCCTGCCTCTGCCGGGCAGTACTGACATCATTATTTCAGTGTCCACTGATAATGTGGGGCCTGAGCGGATGTCAGTGATAACAGATCCTCTTCTCCCACTGGCTTGTGGCTTTGCCATGCTTGCAAACATTCTCGGTGGCAGGAAAGATGACCCTTCCCCCATTTGGGGGGTTCCCCCATGGTCAGTTGTTCTCCCTGCAGCGAATTTTGAGCAAAGCTGAAGGTACCAGCTAGGCTTTGGCAGAGATGAACTCCGCTCACAGCGCGGGTTACCAGAGAGGCGGGAATAAGGAGGCTGTGGTCAAGGTCCTCACAGGAACCACGTCTGTGCCTCTTTCCAGAAAAGACATGGCCATGCCCTTGGTCAGGATCACCGTCTCCTTCGGTCTCCTTTCAACCACCTGGAAAATGGCGTTTAGGGGCTTATGTCTCACTTGCATGAAGTCGGACAGGAATGTAGGACAGGCATCCTGGTATGGGGGGGGGTGTCTCGGCTCTGGGGTGGGGGCGGGGAGAGGCTCATGATGGCGGGAGAGCGTGGATGCTGGGGAGCCCTTCCCGAGAGCCAGCAGGCACTCTGTTGTCAACGCCAATTTCACAGCAGGAGGGAATGTCCCAGGGATCTCGGTCACAGCTTTGTAAATGAAGAAACTGAGGCAGAGTCGTGTTATGCAAGGGTAAGAACCAGAAGGGTCTGGGGAGCCGAGTTTCCCAAATTCTCTACTCGGGGCTTTGTCCTGCCCCATATGTGAGACCCAAAAAAAACCCCACAAAAAACAAAAACCAAAGCCCACCTGTCTATGGGAATGGTGACAACAGATGTTACTACCGACTCTGTCCCCGGTCACTGGGTGTGCGAGTCCAGCGGCCCAAAAGTGACCCAGTGGTGCGACGGCTCGACGACGGTTCCCCTGGGGTCCAGTCGTGTGGACGGTGACTGTTCTGGGGGCGGCCCGGTGTGGCTTCTTGAGGCCATGGTGGGAGCTTTCCCAGAGGCTCAGCCGCCACAGGCCTGTTGCCTGCAGGGTGGGAGGCAGGTTTGGGCGGCACCTGGGAAAAGGCATTTGTGTTCAGGTGCTCCAACTGGGAGAGAGGCGGCTCGCAGGGTGGACACAACCAGAACCTGAGATACGGGCCAGAGTGGACTTGGAGGAAGTGAGGGGCTCGAGGGGTCCCCCACACTGGGTCACCAGTCCGGGGAAAGGAGGGCTGAGCGCCACCCTCCCATCCTCACCCTCACGATGGACAGGTGCCAACCACCCAGCCTGTGACCCTGTTGGTGCAAAGATTGTGTTTGCTCCTGTTGGCAGCTTCGCACAAAGGACGGTAAGAGCTGAGCCACGAGTTGGCAGGTACAAGAGAATCCCCCCGGCCCCCACAAAGCCTCCTGCCTCCCTGCTCAGGCCCAGCTGCTGTCTCTTTCCTCACTTCCTATGTTCTGTGCTGCCTCACGGAACGCCCGCCGCAAGCTTCCCTTTTGCACCCAGGCCCGTCTGGTGGGATGAAATGGCCATCTCTGCTCCCCCGGATGTGTGGGTAAAGCTGTGCCCCTCCTGGCGCCCCTTCCACAGGCCCCTTTCTGTCCACCCAGCTTTCCCTCAGACCTACGCTCCCTGGCAGCTGCTGGGAGAGCTGTCTTTTCTACGGGGCTTAAGGAAGATAAGACTTCAGTGCAAGTTTCTTGCAGAAGCAGCTCAGCCCTGCATGGGGGTCACAGAGCCTGGGATTCCTGTATCTACAAGAGTGAATCCGAATGGCCTGCATTGCCCTGTGGAGTCACAAGCCAGAGATAAGTTGAGGCTGTGGCTTCACCCACTGAGCACTATGTCCCCGGCTCTCCATGCGCAGCCAGAATCCTGATGACAGGGGAGAGGGCCAGCTTGTGCTCAGGGGTGTCCAGCAATGCCAGGCCCCCCCAGCACTCCCTTTCCCCAAACCTCTAGCAGCAGCCAGGTGGCCTGAGGGGAAGATCTGAAGGAGATTAAGGGGTGGTGGTTCTTTCTTTTTGGGATGTGGCAGGAGGATTTTTTGGTGGACACGAGCCCTTGCATATGGCCCCTGCTGGAGGGGCATCAGATTTAGCCCATGATGTCTGGGTGCTGTTCTGTTTAGGGCAGGGCTGTTAGAGGGTCAGAGTGGTGTTTACAGCAGAGTGTGAACCTTTTACCCTTTCACTGAAGGGCAAGAAGAGAGAGCAGGTGCGCCGCGGCAGGAAGCGACACCTCCGGGCTGGCCGGGGAGGACTTTGCCAGGCAGTTGCTATGCCTTTGATGTCGGCTGCCTCCTCTTCTCTCCTGACCACCGGACAGCCGGACAGCTGGCTGGCTTAGAGGGAGGTGCAGGCATGCATCCGTTTCCAGGAAAGCAGTGGCTGGCCAAAGTCACCCCATGGAATCTGAACAGGGACCTGGGGGCTCCTGAGACCCTTCCGAGGGACACTTGTTCTGAGACCTGGGATTCAGTCTGAGGTTTTTTTCTCCAGACTTCAGTGGATCTTTCCAGGCTCTCTTGGTGAATTCCAGCCAAGGGGCAACTTAAGCGAGGGTCCCATGCTGGGACATGTTTATTCATTCACCACAAGCAAGAGTGACGGTAACTGGGGACTGCATTTCTGTGGGAAGTGGAAAAGGAAATGTCCTAGGGGCGCCTGGGTGGCTCAGTGGGTTAAAGCCTCTGCCTTCGGCTCAGGTCATGATCTCAGGGTCCTGGGATCGAGCCCCATATCGGGCTCTCTGCTCCGAGGGGAGCCTGCTTCCTCCTCTCTCTCTGCCTGCCTCTCTGCCTACTTGTGATCTCTGTCAAATAAATAAAATATTAAAAAAAAAAAAAGGAAATGTCCTAGATGCATTTGAAGAGTTAAGGAACCGGATTTAAAACCGGGACTAGGAAAGCCTTTAAAAGTGTCTTAACTTTTTAAAAATGTAAAAGCATCTTTAAAATAGCATTCAGCTTTTTTTCCCCTATAAAGTGTTTAAATGTTTATTGCAGAAAATCTGAAAGTGGCAGGAAAGTTTAAAGGTAGAGCTAAAAATCATCTTGAAGCCCACCAGAAATTGACAACCAAAATTGCTAACTCTGTGATGTAGTCTTGATAAACAGATGCTCAGACACCGAGACAGATGCATGTCACGCGACTGAGACCACGCTACAAATACAACAACAGCCTTCGTTTCCACTTAAAATTCCATCATCAGCATTCTTCCCAGGGTCTTCAAAAACAGGACATTTTTTTTAAAATTTTTATTTATTTATTTGTTAGAGAGAGAGAGCGAGCACAGGCAGACAGAGAGGCAGGCAGAGGCAGAGGGAGAAGCAGGCTCCCCGCCCAGCAAGGAGCCCGATGTGGGACTCGATCCCAGGACGCTGGGATCATGACCTGAGCCGAAGGAAGGCAGCCGCTTAACCAACTGAGCCACCCAGGCGTCCCAAAAACAGGACATTTTTAACGGCTACCTACCATTCTTTGGAAAAGCGAAATCATTTACCTAACTCCTTATCGATAATGTCTAAATTTAATGCTAATTCATTAAAATGTGCAAGTTTGCCTTTTGGAAATAGAATAAGAAACACGTTGCACTGCGCCTCTGTTTTCCCTCTCTCTAAAGTGGGCTAACGCTGGTCTTCGTTCAGGTGACTGGTGTGGCCTTTAATTAATATTTAGGAAAGGCCCTGCAAATCACACATGAGGGATTGCTACTTAAGTCAAAGGTTTTGTGCAATTGTCCGTAATTATTATAATTTGCTCATTATGGGCAATTAGCACGTTGTAGGGCAACAGAGAGGGATTTATGTGGAAGGCGATCTGCAGCTGTGTCTTGCGTGAGCTGATGATGGAGGTTCAGAGGCCCGTGATTTTCTTCCTGACTGGAGAGACAGGATCAGGCAGAAGACGTCTGTACCCACGGCCTGCCGCGGCTGCCGATGCGTGAGGTGTCCCGAGGGTGGGGTGCCGCGCAGGCGGGAGGGTGTCGTGGGCCTTTTATCCATGCAGAGTGCCAGCTTTTCATTTCTATTCACTTTCCTGATTTTAATCTCCCACAGTATGTAGATAATTCACAAGGATTTTCATCTCAAGTCTTGTAGCGGCCACAGGATGGCTCGTGTAGAATTTCCACAGACCTCCTAATGGCCCAGAAACCACGTCACCTGTCTTTGGACTCTTCAGAAGTTCTCAGATATCTTTATCCCCACAGAAGGAGAGGTAGCATAGAGCATTTCGTGACCAACGAATCAAGCGTACATTTGCCACAATTTGTAAAAATGTTTAAAATTCATCTTCAGGGGGATTATGACCATATGTTCTGACCCTCATGGTCTCATCGAGCTCTGTTTTCCCGATCCGTGAGGACAGTCAAAAGACAAGAAGACAGAATGTTTGCAATGGGCTGTGACCTGGAAAATCCAGGCCATCTGGTCACCTTGCATAAGGGGGCAGTATCTGCAGTCTTTGGTGGAAATTCTCAGAGACTTAGCTTGCTTTCCAGAATGGTCAGTCTCTTGCACATTGCCCGATGGCAGTTTCAGAACTTGAAGACCCTTAGGGGCAGGAATGATGATTTGACATGCTTCATTCCTAGCCCCGTTTTCCCTTTTCCCCTATGAGTCTAGCTTCAGTGGCTTGACTTTAGGGGTGTGTGTGTGTGAGAAAGAGAGAGAGAGAGGAAGGGAGAGGGAGTGATAGAGACAGAGACAGAGAGATGGAGAAAGATCAGGGAGAGAGAGGCATGGGGTGATGCATAAGGGCTGTTTAGACTAGTCTTCAGTCAGTCTTTAGTTCTAAATTGTCTGGGGAACAGACTTAAACCTGAGGTAACTGGGGGAGATCAGACCATTGATGATCCACATTTAGGCTAGGACACATGGCTACAGAAGATAAACAAGGATATACCCCACAGAGACTATTTCTATGGGCATTCAGTAATGGCCCATTCCAAGGGCTAGGATGACACCTTAGATTCATTGTCAAAGTTTGAAAAGGAAATTGGGATGTTTCATGCCCTTCAGAAAACAAAGAAGGAGGTGGATGGAGGGCACAGCACATCGTTTTCCAATTGAGATAAAATAATAGACCTATTCTCTCCACAGCACAAGTTTGAGAAGCACCACCCAAGTGCTTCTGTAAATTTTGAGCTGAATGATTTTAGCGTGGTACTAGTCAGACCATGAAATACTGATTTTTTTTTTTTTTTTTGGTTTCTCATGTTTAAGCTTTGTGAATATAAGTCAGCATGTCTCTTACCTTACGACCCAAGCAATTGCACTACTGGGTATTGACCCTAAAGATACAAACGTAGTGATCAGAAGGAGCATGTGTACCCGAATGTTTATAGCAGCAATGTCCACAATAGCCAAACTATGGAAAGAACCTAGATGTCCATCAACAGATGAATGGATAAAGAAGATGTGGTATATATACACAATGGAATACTATGCAGCCATCAAAAGAAATGAAATCTTGCCATTTGCGACGACGTGGATGGAACTAGAGGGTATTATGCTTAGTGAAATAAGCCAAACGGAGAAAGACAACTATCACATGATCTCCCTGATATGAGGAAGTGGAGATGCAACGTGGGGGGTTTGGGGGGTAGGAAAAGAATAAATGAAACAAGATGGGATCGGGAGGGAGACAAACCATAAGAGAGTCTTAATGTCACAAAACAAACTGAGGGGGCCTGGGGGGAGAGGGGTGGAGAGAGAGTGGTGGGGTAATGGACATTGGGGAGGGTATGTGCTATGGTGAGTGCTGGGAAGTGTGTAAACCTGGCGATTCACAGACCTGTACCCCTGGGGCTAATAATACATTATATGTTTATAAGTCAGCATGTCTTCATTTTATACAAGTAACTCAGATTGAGATGTTGAGTGCTCCATAGTTCCTTTATCTCTTGAAACAGTGGGTTAATAGAAAATGTAAATCTCATAGGAATTTTCTCTTCTTATTTGCTAGGTCAGGTGTCTCCAAAGTGGGTGCACCCAGGACATTGTAAGATGACCCACTGGAGGAGTTCAGGAAGAAAATTCTAGAATGTCAATCACCTTATAGATTTTTTTGACCATGTTTTATCACATACACAATACAATGTGCATGAACATTATTAAAGGTAAGCAATGATTCTGTTACTGATAAAATGTTAGACCAGGGGTCTGTAAACTTGAACCCACAAATCAAAACCAGCCTATAGGTGTTTTTGGATGACCCATAAACTAACAATGCTTTTTACATTTTTAACTGATTGGGGGAAAGACCAAAAAACCACTATTTCTGTGACTCATGAAAATTATATGAAATTTAAATGTTAGTATCCATAAACAAAATTTTATTGGAACATATTTATGCCCATTCACTTACAAATTATCTATGGCTGCTTTTGCACACCCCAGTGGGAGAGCTGAGTAGCTGCAAAATGGCTTATAAAACCAAAAATATTTACTGTCTGGTCTTTGCAGAAAGAAGTTGGCTAACCCCCGCTCTCAGAACATTGACTTCAGTTCCTGGGATAGTATTTTTGTATCAACTCACCTTTGTGGAAAAAGAGTATTTTTAAGCTAAACAAACATAACTTCCCTAAATAACTTTCAACATTTGTCTTGGATGATTTCTGCAGGGAATTTTGCCTGAGTCAAGTGGGAAGTGGTAAAGAAAGGACTGGGAAAAGCTGAGAAAGCTTTTCAAGAAAGTCTTGAACTCGGATTTTTGAGAGGTCCAAGAGCTACACAAAGAGTTGACTTGATGGGATAGGAACACGTTCAAGGGCAAGCCATCCTTGTCCCCTTCAACTTGTCATTATCTTTGTTTGGATGTTGATGCTGGAGTCACCCAGTAGTTAGGCAGTCATCACCATCATCATATTAGTAATCATGCTGTCTATACTATACTTATGAAGCAAGCGCCCTTCCCCTTGGAGCCCACAGCCCTTCATGTGTGTTTACTTCTCCTCATAACTTTCCTGGGGGTGTTTCTATTGGATAATATTTCTTATGATCATTTCACTTCCCTTTGGGCACATGAAAGAAAAACAGACAAACCCTCATCAATATGGGAGAGCTTTTCAGCAGAGCCCAGGTGGTTGGTCACAGGTCTTTTTCCTTCTGTGCTTTTTTAAACCGAAGAACAGAGGTAAATGACTGGGTCTAGCTGCTGCACCTCAGCCTATCCCAAAGTGGAACTTGGCTTGTCTGACACTTGTTTGATCAACCACTCTGCTATTTTTTGTAGGACAGGTTCCAGGAGCCACGGTCATTTCAAAGGTTTGCTGGGTATGCTGAGTATGATTGGCTTCTACCATGGGCTAAAAAGCTCATCTTCGCAGGTTTTTTTTTTTTTTTTTTTTGTGGATGCCCAAAAGGGACCCCAGACAGACAGTGCATATGGGTTTAGAAAACTGGCAAGTCTACAAAAATGGGATCGAGGAATCTTGAGAGAGACCAGAGGCCCTGAGGAAGGAAGCAGCCACTGGGGAAGAAAATTTTTTCTATAGCATCTAAGGTTCTTCTGGCTGATCTAAGAATTAATTTGACATGAGACAGATTGACAAGAGAAGATCAAATTTAGTTACATACATATGGGGAATCCACACAAACCTGAGAGACTACAAAGACAGTAAGGCAAAATGAGATATATATGTCATTTTTGGACTAAGGGGAAGGGGGCAGGATCCTGGAGCTTCAGAGGGAAGGAAGGTAATTCACAGGAAGAATGGAACAAGTAAATGTTTGGTAAACGAATATTTGTTGGACCACCCAGGAACAATGGGAACTAGATAGGACTTTGATCAACCAGGACTTGCTCAGTTTCTCTCTGTCAACTACACCTAGTTCATATTATACAAAAGTTGTCTATTGTGATAGCTCCCTTCATGGAGCAGGTCCTTTATCTAAATTCTTTTAGGAGGTTTGGGACGAGGCAAAAAAACCCCAAAAAACAAAACAAAAAAACTCCCAAAGCCAACCTTGTGAATCTTCTCTTTCTTAAAAATAATCAGCCTAAAATAATCCACATGCCAAAGAGACACATTTTGGGGTGGCAACTTTTCTTCTGATACCCAGCTTACTCCAGATGCTGGAAGGAAACAAAAGCCACAGCTGGTTTCTGAGTCCATGTCATTTATGCTCCCTACAGATAACTGAAAGCCTCCAACTGCTGAGGGAAAAGGAAATGGCTTTGATTGGGCAACCCTAATCTAGAGAGGGTGGAAAACTTTATTCCAGGAGAAAGAATGTCTTTAGTGACATTCACTGAATTCTAGCAGCTCAGAACCCCTCCGTAGCCCTGAGTGAATTTTGCTTACCAATATTACAGAGAGACTTAAGCACAAGGATGTACAAAGTAAACTCTCCAGAAAAGCAAAAACCACAACAGTGGGCAGGGCGCTCACTTCTCCTTTGTTTGCATGCTGGTAACTGCTCATGAGATTTCTGTGGACACTGGTGTGGCCTTCTCCCGGTAACCAAGGAACGCACATGTTAGTAATGAAGTTGGAAGTTTTGGCTTTCTTAGAAAACATTTGCGGTGACCCAGTGGGGTGATGTGAGAGCTAGACACCTTTGTCCCTCAGAGCTGGGTCTCTCAGGATGCCTAGATGAGGGTGTGCAGCAGATGCATGGAACTGAGCGCCCTGGCTCCCAGCGGGGGAGACGCGACATGGCACTGCGACCACTTGACAAGGCCAAAGAAAATGGGCTAATATTTCTCCTTTCAATAAGTATTTAAAAGTGTGAAATGATAATATTAGAGGAATACAATTTGAAACTCCAAACCCACCACTCTAATATGACCATCTCAATATTCTGAACATTAACTTACACATATTTTAAAACACTCTCAGTAACGATGCACACACACTTCTGTGGGTCAACCTCAAATTGAGCTGGACACATGCCTCTTTCCCAAACTAGTGGCACAAAAGCCATGCTCTTTCCTATCCCCAGAATTTCCTGCTGTGTATTTCTAGGGACAGGTTTGGGACAGAAGATGGTACGGACTCCCATGTCTATAGACAGTGTCAGTGCAGATGGCAAAGAAGCCACGGCCACAGCCCCAAAACAGCACCAGCTTCTTTCATCCAATGTGTTAACCCGAGGCCACAAAGCTGTTCACCCCCTTCCTCACTCTTCATCTTGCTTTTTCTTACGACTGTCAGTGATGAGGAGCTTCTTCTGAGGGATCATCTAAATTATCCCCTGATGGCTTTGCCTCCGAGCCACCTTCCATCCCCCTCTCCGCATCTCCACCAGACACACTCTCAGGCTAAACAGAATGAGTTAGAAATGGAAGGTGCCACTAGGAAGGGTGGTGATGGCTGTGTGAGTGTGGGATGCGTGTGCACAGGCCTGTCAGTGAGTGTGTATATGAGCGTGAGTGCATGTGCACGAGTGCATGTGTGATCCTGTGCGCATGAGTGTTCACGTGTGAGTGTGAGCATGTGTGTGTGTGAGCCTGCGTTATATGAAGTGTATGTGTGTGTGCGAGTGAGTGTGTGTGTGGTGTGGTTGCAGCAGGCGTGTCCCGTGAACCCTGGTCCACGAAGCATCACCGTGACCCACTCGGGGCTTCTCTGGGTGACAGCTCCGTGGTAGACGCCCATTCTTGTGGGTGAGAACCTTTTGTGGCAGATTTGTTTTTCTCTGTGTGTCGTGTTGCCTCACGAGACACATCCTATAGAGGGAATGGGTTTGCTTTGCCTGAAACTGAGTGGGGAAATGGGAGGTGTCAGGGCCTGCAGAGACTGGGCCACGCTGGGCACTTGCACACCTCCACCCAGCGGCCAGAGGGAGTCTGTCTGTCCCCAGGAAAAGCCCACAGAACTGTTGAGAGAAAATCTTACGGGGACACCTGCCTGAGCGACTCAGTTGGTTGGGCATCCAACCCTTGGTTTTGGATCAGGTCATGATCTCAGGGTCGTGGATGGAGCCCCATGTCGGGCTTCAGGGTCAGCGGAGAGTCTGCTTCTCTGTCTCCTTCTCACCTTCCCCCGCCAACACACATACTCTCTCTAAAATACATAAATAGAATCTTTGTTAAAAAAAGGGAAAATCTTTCATTCTCGGGGAGAGAGAATCCTTGGTTCCTGGGAGCTGGGGTGAACGGAGGGACCGCTTGTCAGGCTGAGCGGATGTGGGGGCAGGGGTGCCCCACAGTAATGGGGCTGTTTGTGCCACTGCAGAGGACAAGGGCGGAGAGCAAGACACATTCATTCATTCATACTTTTATGTAGGAAATGAGTGGAGAAGATTAAAAGAAATAATATGGAAAACATTTTGAGTGACCAATACGCCTTTGCAGCTGACCCCCAGAGCTGTAGCAGGGTGAGGGGCGGTGAGGGGCCAGCACGTGAGTGGACCGGGCCTCTGGAGAGGGGAGGTTCCACTTGGGCCAGCCCACCCCAGCTCCTTCCCAGGAGCTTCACCACACGCATCCTCCTGTCCGCTCAAGCTTCAGACCGTGGGGCTCCTCAAGGCTCAGGGCAGGAAGTGCCTCTCACTGAGGCCCTTTCTTCAGAAAGTTCACGATCTCCTGGGCCCCGTCCACGTGCCTGTGGTGCCCCAGTTTTATTGCAGCTGGTTCTTCCCTTTACACCACGTGTGTGGCTTCCCACGCCCTGTGCGTGACGTGCAGGCCTCCGGGCGGTGCCCACCGTCTTGCCCTCTGCTGCATCCGCCCTGCGGTGGCTAATCTAACGGGTCGGCTTGGCTGGGCCACGGGGTGCTTGGACATTTGCTAACACACTATCTGCGTGTGTCTGTGAGAGTGTTTCCGGGTGAGGTGAGCATTTGAGTTGGTAGATTTGCCACGTAGGAGGGCCATGGCCAATCCGTTGAGGGCCGGAATAGAATGAAACATGGAGGAAGGAGAACTTGCTCTGACTGCACCGGGACATGGATCTTCTCCTGCCAACAACTTCTCATGAAGTGAGAGGCAATTCCTGATAACAAGTTTATGTGCATCTCCTCTTGGTTGGGTTTCTCTGGAGAGCTCTGACTAGCATGCCCTCTCTCTTCCTCTCCCACACCGCGAGTCCTTTGGCTCATTTGGCTCTGCCTCCACTGCATCCCCTAGGGCCAGGCACTATGTCTCTCCCTGATGGCTGCAGGAGAATCCCGGGTGACCAGCCCAGGACCGTTCTCAGCTCCCTTCAGCTCATCTCCCGGGGCTACCAGAGTGAGATGGAAATGCATCCAGCATTCTGATCAGAACATGTCTTCTCTTTCCACAGGGTGCCCCCTGGCCTTCCCAGGGCCCCAGCCCACCGGTCACCTGCTCGTAGGTGGCCACTCTTCTCCTTGGTGGTGCTTACATCAGTGGTGGTTACATAGTCATGCTTGTGAGTGTTTAGTTTCTCTCAAAGCCCAGACTGTAAGCTCCATGAGATCATAGTGTCTCTGTTTTGTTAGCCACATGGCCCCCAGGTCCCTCCAGCCTGCCCCAGGGAGGGTACCCTGAGAGGTACAGAGAGACTGATGAAATCTCCTGCATGCGAGCAGTAAGGGGATTCCTGGACCGGGCAGGACCCAACACGAAGTGGCCTTGGGAAACTGTGAGACTTGGGGTTCGGGGGGGACTGGGGAGGAGGTGCTGGTGGAGGTGGAGAGGGGGCCAAAGCCTGGAGGGCCTTGTGCAGCACTCTCCGGAGGCTGGCTCCATCCTGGAAGAGAGGGGACCAGGGATGGACTCTGGCTGGGGGTTGCCGAGCAGGAGCCCACGTGGGTACTAACACAATGTGGGCCATGCCCTCAGCGGGAGGCCCTGGCTTCAAGGCCATGGAGCAGGATAAAGGTCAGCACCTGAGACAGGGTCAGGCTTTGTCAACCGCTGTCCAGGAAGAGGATGTGCGTCAGGAGTAAGGGGATGGGAGCCAGCCTGTGGCGGCGTCCTGTCCCAGCACAGGCCTCAGGACCCCTGACGGGGAGCTGCTAGGTCTGAATACTCAGGAGGAGTATTTTTATTTCGGGGGTGTGGGGGTTAACCCCTCAGTGCCCTTTCCTCATCTTGGAAGTTGGCAATTGAGGCCGTGATGTGTTATCTGCATCATCAAAGGGCTCCCGCGGCAACAGAAAGGGTGCCAGTCCTCTAAGCCCGCTATCCTTCGTGCAAATTGTGTCCAAGGGATTCAGCCTCTTTTCTGAGTCTCTGCCTCTCACCACAAACACGGAACTGAAGCAAGTCTGTTTTCCTCAGTGGGAGAGTGGGCTTCCAGGGGACAGAGCAGGCAGGTGGTGTCCCTCCAGCTCTGTCTGTGGCCCTGGGTGAGATTCCTGGATCTAGGGGCTGCCTTTTCAGTAGATTCATCTTGGCTGGCCGGGTGATCGAGCAAGGCCTGGAGGTGCTGGAGAATGGGGGACGGCTGTTACCTGTGTACCAAGAGGTCAAATTTGCCCAAGTGAGATGCTCCCCATTTTCTGATCTCCAGATGCCAACAAGTGAATGTACAGGAGGTGGGGCAGGGGCCTCCATGTTATTCCTTATGCTCCACAAGTAAGTGAAACCATATGATGATTGACTTTCTCTGCTTGACTTATTTCACTCAGCATAATCTCGTCCAGTTCAATTCAAGTTTTTGCAAAATTTGGGTATTCATCCTTTCTGATGGCTGAGTAATACTCCATTGTGTATATGAACCACATCTTCTTTATCCATTCGTCAGAACCTTCCACAGTTTGGCTATTGTAGACATTATTGCCATGAACACTGGGGTGTAGGTGCCCCTTCTTTCCACTACATCTGTATCTCTGGGATAAGTAAACAGTAGTGCGATTGCTGGGTCGTTCCCCGAGTCCTCCACATTTTGTTCCCAGCCTGATCCCACCCACCCCGACCATGCCTTAGCCTCCAGGACATCTACTGCCCAGACCAGGGGCTCCCAGAGTCGGAAAGTGGGGCTCCCTTGTGATGTTAACACATCTTACAGATCCATAGGACTTTGGCATTTGTTGATTGGAAAATGTTTGTCAAAAATACATTGTTAGAGATTCCTAACTCTTCAAAGGATTTGGGGTCTTGTCTATCTTAATGGTACCTGCACTGCGGTGAAGAACAGTAAATCATACTTACTCAACTTGGAGACACTACTAGACTGATGTCAGGGTCCATAGCTCCTTGTCCTAATTCTGTGGCTCACTCAGGACAGGGATTCCGTAAACCATCCAGTGAGCACATTACATTCCTAATCTGATGTTGGGTAAATGTATCTTCCCAGGGAGTTTGCAAGTTCCCCTGGGGTGCAGGCGTGATGCCTGGTGGCAGGTGCTGTGTAGGGAGTGTATGAAATGCGGACACATGGTTAAGATGATGACCCGGTAGCAGGACTAGAAGGGGCAGGTCCTGGAGGCCTAGTGTTTGGGAAAAACACATCTGTGATGAAAACCTACCTTGTGGCCACACGAGGAGACACAGTTGTTCAAGAGGCAGAAGTGGGGCATAAATGAGGCCATTCGAAGGAATATTTTGTTGAGGAAACATAGGCAGGGCCATGAAAATGGCTAGAGCTCAATATTTAGTCCTGGAACACAGGGATAGGGATAAGAACCAATGGTGGTAGAACATTCCAGAATGAGAAAAATGGAGATTTACCTTTGTAAGAAGATGTGCAGAGACTGGAGAGGGTTGGGGGCAGATGGCACCTGAAAACAGAAGTCACAATGATGGAGGAAGGAAAAAGAAGAGAAAAGGAGGGAGAGGAGGTTTTTATTGGAACAGCTCAACATCCAGGCTTGATAGAAACCAGAAACAGGTTAAAATGACTTAAGTAAAAATCCTCTTTGATGTGATGTGTCGGGAAGAGTAATGACTTCCTTAGAAAAGGCTGAATTATTACAACCAGAGTTATTCTGCTTAAAATATCCTTCTCCAAAGAAGAGAATTATTTGGTTCATTATTAATTGAAATATTCTTTTGTTCACATTAAGTCGGGTCTCGAGTTCTTGTATTTTGGGAATTGTGAAAGCTTTGGAAATTCAGGGGCATGCTCAGGGACCCCTGGCCTCAGAGCTGCTCCCTCCTCCACTGCCCTCCAGGCCTCTTGCTTTTCAAAGTGCAAAGGACAGGATTGTGCAGGGCAGACACCTGCCAGGAAGTCTCCAACCTTGGGTTTGCCCTGACTCTGTTTGGGGATCCTGCACGTAGTCCCCAGCCCGCGGCCTTTAGGATGGGTCTTGATTACCTCTGAAGTCCTTTGCCATTTGGGCTTCTACTCTGTTCTAGAATGCATTTCTGAGTGGTTCTTTCCTGTAGAGCTGACAGCTAGCTTGTAGGTGTGGAGATCAGGCAATGTGGGCTCCAGCCCTGCCACTGTCCCAATCAGCTTTGTGACCTTGGGCAAATTGCTTAACCTCTCTGCTCTTCATTTTTCTCATCTGCAGGATGAAATTAACAAAATTTTTTTGACCTCAAAGATTGTTGGGGGGTTAAGTGCTCAGCGAGTTAGGCTGGCTTGTGAAGAGTCAGGCCAGCAGGTAGCTGCACCAGGGGCCGTGCGGAAGCTTCTCTGGAGGCATTATATGATTAGTCACAAGGGACCCTGTCCAAAGCGAAATAAGTAGCAGTGAGAATCTGTGCAGAAATGTTCCAGGTTCAATGACTTACAGCCAGAAGTCCAGGCTCCCATGTAAGAATTTGAATATTTATGAGATCACATTATTAGCCGGAGTCAGACTCCCCTGGAGGGATTGCTGCAACGCTGATTGGAGTTTCTGATTCCAGGTCTGGGGTGAAGTCCGACAGTTTACATTTCTAGCAATTCCCAGGTGATCCTGCTGCTGCTGCTGGTCAGAGAAGCACCCCGAGGACCACTGGGTTATAAACTCTAACACTGGCTTTTCCCTCAAATATGAATGATGCCTAGACCCCAAGTAGAGGGAGACAAATCCTGGATTCTCTTTCATTTGTGAGATGCTGAGTCTTATTCTGCTTAACTAACTTTCAGTGTTGAATTTGTGAAAGTAGAGTAATTTTGTACATTTATGGGATCACCGAAGTGAAAATACAAAATGGAAACATTTTCATGGCGAGATGCAGCTCATGGAATCTAATCTAAGAAACATTATCCTAACATGGAAACATTTTGGATTCTTGCCATACTCTTAAGGGTAAAGAGGGAGTAAGAATGGGAAAGGTTGGGAGGGTCTGGGTTTGAATCTTGAGTCCTGCCTTGCTGAGTGGCCGTGGGCTGTCCATGCCCCCCCAGGCCTAGTCCCTCAGTCCTCAGGTGTGATCACCAAGCAGGGTGTGTGACCCCTGTTGGCAGCACAGAACCGTCCATGGGCCAGGCAGGCAGGGTTCTTGGCTGAGGAAGCAGGGCTGGGAAGTCAGACTAAGAGGGGTTGGGAGGACAGTGTTCTGGGATGAGTTCTAGGCTGTTGACTAGCTCCCAAATTTAGTTTAGGTTATGATTGCTTTTTTTTTTTTTTTTAAGTAGGCTCTAGGTCCAGCATGGGGCTCAAATCATGACCCTGAGATTAAGAGTCATAGGCTCTACTGACTGAACCAGTCAGGAACCCTTAGTTCAGATGAAAAAAAGAAATGTTTAGGGGCCCCTGGCTCACTCAGTCTGTTGAGTGTCCAGCTCTTGGTTTCAGCTCAGGTCATGATTTCAGGGTCTTGGGATTGAGCTCCACATTGGGGTCCATGCTCAGCTGGGAGTATACTTGGGATTCTCTCTCTCTTTCTCCCTCTGCTCTTTTAAACTCTCTCTCTTGCCAAAATAAATAAGTCTTCAAAGAAAAAAGAAAAAGAAATATTTCAAACACCAAATAAATTGTGAGTCTCCATGTTGTTTGGGCTCAGTATTCTTTGTTTTCATCAGTTGTCATTCACCTGAAGGGTAATGGTTCCTTAAAAACTGGGGGGTGGCAGGAGAGAGAAAACAAAGCATGGGACCTGATATCACTCCACGGGGCAGGGGCTGGGGGAGGAATCAGCCTGTTGGACTAAACCAAGTGGAGAACCCGGAGCAGCCTGCATACTTTAAACATGCATAAACATACTTTAACATAAACATAACATAGCATAAACATAACCTATACACATACTTTAAACATGAAGTGGCCTTCAGATCTACATCTGGCCACTCCCTTCTGGGGGACTTCCCTTGATGAAGAGCCCAGCAGCAGGGAGCTGATGTTATCCACTGCAAGCACTTTCCTTTCTGACCCCAGGTGCACATCTCAAGTGTCCCAACAGTCATGTGATACATTCTTTTTTTTTCCCCCCATGCCTAGAGTAGAGCCCAACATGGTCCTTGAACTGATGACCCTGTGGGTACAGGGCACTGACAAGCTGGTGTGGGTTGCATAGTGTTTCCTCCCCAACTCATTTCTACCCACAGCCTCAAGACTGCAACCTTATTTTGGGTCACCTTCAATACGGTCTTTGCAGATATACTTAGCGAAGTCAGGATGAGGTCATGCTGATTAGGGTGGGCCTTAAATTGGATGAGAATAAGAATGGTCACAAGACCCACAGGGAAGAAGGAGTGTGAGGATGGAGGCAGAAACTGGAGTGATGCAGCCACAGCCAAGGAAGGCCAAGGATAGCTGTCCTCCGCTGGAGCCTTGGGAGGAAGCAGGGGTCATGCCACCATGATTCTAGACACCTGGCCTCCCAGCTGGTGGTGCCCTTTTACAGCAGCCCTAGAAAGAAATATAGTGGGGAAGGCTTTTTTCCAGAGACATATGTCTGAAAGCATAGAAGAAACCACATTCCATGGGAGAAGATATTTGTAAATGTCTTATCAGATAAAAGGCTGGTATCCAAAATCTATAAAGAACTTATAAAACTCAACCCCCAAACCACAAATAATCCAAGAAATGGGCAGAAGACATGAACAGACATTTTTCCAAAGAAGACATCCAAATGGACGACAGACACATGAAAAAAGGCTTAACATCACTTGGCATCTGGGAAATACCTATCAGAACCACGATGAGATACCACCTCACAGCAGTCAGAATGGCTAAAATTAACAAGTCGGGAAACAACAGATGTTGGTGAGGATCCAGGAAAAGGGGAACCCTCCTACACTGTTGGTGGGAATGCAAGCGGTGCAGCCACTCTGGAAAACAGTATGGAGGGGCCTCAAAAAGTTGAAAATAGAACTATCCTATAATCCACCAAGTGCACTACTGGGTATTTACCCCAAAGATACAAATGTAGTGACCTGAAGGGGCACCTGCACCCGACTGTTTATAGCAGCAATGTCCACAATAGCCAAACTGTGGAAAGAGCCCAGATGTCCAACAACAGATGAATGGATAAAGAAGATGTGATGTATATATACAATGGACTATTACTCAGCCATCAAAAGAATGAAATCTTGCCATTTGCAATGACATGGATGGAACTAGAGGGTATTATGCTAAGCGAAATAAGTCAGAGAAAGACAATTCCCATATGATCTCGCTCATGTGGAATTTAAGAAACAAAACAGATGGATGAATGGGAAGGGAAGGAAAAATAAAATAAGACGAAATCAGAGAGGGAGGCAAACCATAAAAGACTCTTAATTCTAGGAAACAAACCTAGGGTTGCTGGAGGGGAGTGGGGTAGGGGGGCTGGGGTAACTGGTGATGGGCATCAAGGAGGGCATGTGATGGAATGAGCACTGGGTGTTGTATGTTAATGATGAATCACTGAGTTCTACCTCTGAAACGGATAATACACTATATGTTAATTAAATTGCATTTAAATAAAAAATTAAAAAAAAAAGGAACTGCATTCTAGTACAGCTCAGAATCAGCAGAACCCCTGCACTCCCCTTATCTCCCTTGTCCCGGGTTTCCGCCTGGTGAGGCCCCCACCAGAGGGGGTTTCCTGCTGGTGAGCCAGCAGGAGGGACTCAAGAGGAGGCTCTGAGCTGGGCATAGATCTTGTGGTGTTTCTTTTCCTTTGTGTGCTCTGGAGATAAGGGAGAGGGAGGAAGTGGGAGCCTGGCTTCCGTGCAAAGTGACAGACTCATGCCTAGAGACACGGGGCCCGGCAGTGCTCGGGGGCAGAGCCTTCTCAGACCTCTGCGGAGACCTGCGTGGTCACAGCTCTGTCTCCCGTGTGACCTCGAGCACGGGTGCTCTGCACCACCGTCTGCTCAGCTGAGAAATGGGCCCACGGCATACAACCACATGTCCTGGGAAGATCTGCGGGGGACATGCGAGTCAGTGCCCGTGAGAACACTGTCGAGTCTGCCAAGCGCCGTCACACGGTGGCTATCGGTACCTCAGTGACGTGCTGGTTTCCTTGGTAACGGATATTGCTGTTTGGCAAATTCCCACGGCCATGTGCCCAGCTGTGGCGCTTTGCCTGGGGGACCCTTGGCTGGGTTTTCATCTGTCCAGGGAGTAGTTCTCAGGCTGGGCTAATTTGCGCCCCAGGCAGGAGGGACTCACGCATGTACCCCCTTGTCACGCCGCCACACCCCACGCTGCGGTGACGAGAACGCGGAGACGAATGCCTGGGCCGGCCGCCAACGGTGCGAATCAGGTCCACCTTTCACCCTTACTTCTAAGAAGGCTTCAAGTGTTCCTACAGCTTTTAGACACTGACTCTGTGCTCCATTAGAGGTTATCTCCTGACAAGAAGCTTCTGAGTGATGCAGCAGAGCGAGAGGACATTTTCACAGAACGTCCGAGAAACCAAAGGCCAGCGTCCAGCCAGAAATTTGGATTCCACACATGAGACTCGGTGGTGTGCAGAAGTGTTATCTTCCTTTGGGGATTCCCTTTCTCGGGCGCTGGACACTCACTGACCCCAGAATCGGCTCCTGAAGGAAGGGAACTTTAATGTTGGGTTGTAAAGACAGTAAGTCCCTCAAGGTCACAGAGAAGAGCTACCATGCACTGAGTGCACAGTGCGAGCTGTTACTGTGTGCACCGATCCCGGGACTCCTCACTACGCCCTGCAATGGAGGCACCATCCCCATTTTACAGATGAGGAAGCTGAGGCAGGGAAAGGAAGCATCAGGCGGAGCCAGGCAGTGTGGCAGCCCCAGATCCGACACAACATCCTCCTGCCCCCGAACACGGACTCGGGCTGCCTGGGGTCTGGCAGGGGGACCGGGAAGAAAAGCTGCAGGTGTCACTGTTACACAGCCTGGCAACTCACCTGCTAAAGCACCCAGGCTAAAATATGTACCCCACCAGGTCAGTTGCTGACGTCGGAGACTCAGTGTTTCTTTGGTGAAATGGGCATCTGCTGATCCCTCCGATGCCTCAACTGCTGCTGTGAGGATTAATTAGGGGTTTGTAAAGCACCCGTCAGGTTTTATTCCCAAGAACCTATTTTCCTCCCTGCAGCCTGGAAATGTCCCCTCTGCGCCTTGGCTTCCTGGTGCGGTGACACCGCTCAGATGGTGGTCTTCTGCAACATTTCCGCGAGTCTGTAAGGAAACTCCCATGCTTCTTATCGCCTTGCCTTCATCAGCAGAAGAGCTTTTCTCTGCACTCGTTGATTTGGCATTTCTCTGATTTCGGTCCACTGTGGGGATCAGGAGAGCTGCTCTGTCCTCATGCTCCTGTCCTGGCCAGTTTGGGCTGGGACACCAGGTGCTGAGACTGCGACCAGGCTCTGAAGCTCATCAGAAAATCCCGGTGTCCTGGCCACTGGGTCAAGATCAGGGGTTCCCCAGAGGAGTCTTTATCGTGGGGACACCCTCCTGCCCCTTCCAGGCCACGCCACGCCCCTGTCTCCAGCAGCCAGCCAGCCGGCACCTACCTGGGCCTTTCCAATCGCTCTGCCCAGACTCAGCCTTCGGATGTCCTGCAGCAACTCAGCCCCCCGCCTCCCTGCGAGCACCCATGGGCAGGGTCAGTAGGAGGCGAAGGCCCTTGAACATGACTCATCAGCTCCAGGCTCCCCCCGCGGCAAGCGGCTTGGGTTTCAGGTCATTATCAAATGGAGTAATTACAGGCCGGAGAGGCAGTCCCTTGCAGTCTGATTTGGGCCACATCTCCTCTCAAAAAGCCTCTTCCACCCGCTCACCCCAATCTGCAAAGGCCCTTTACCATGTGTGCCAGCACATCTCCAGTTCCCGGGACATGGGACGTGGGCATAATTTGGGGGTCATTATTCTGTCTACCACAAATATATGCTCCAGTAAATAATAATTACAATATGATATAAATTTGCTTTCATATCTGTATAAGCAGTGACTATAATATACTATGGATTAGTGGTTCCGAGTTGCTCCCAGCGCTCTCCTGGGGGAGGGAGGTGTTCTGCATCTGGGTCAAGAGGTAGGGGCGGGGCGGGTCACAGGAACAGGAAATGGGGGGAGATTAGTTTGGAAAAGGACACATTCAAATAACAATGAAGGATGACGTATATCTCCATACTATCCTCTCTCTCTCTTTCTCTCATCTACCTACCTATCATCTAGCAGCCGGAATCAGGCGGGCTGACGGGTGGGGGCAGGGCGGACCGACCCTACAGTGGGCATCACAATGGGGGTGGGTGGCACAGGGCTGCGCCTTAGGCAGTGGAGGGGTGAGTTTGCTGGGAGTAGCTAGCTAGTTCCCCTCTGGAAACGCCCTGGGTCCCTGGGGGACCAGCTTTGAGTAGGCGACTTCTTGGATCAGCACTCCTGATTTCCTCCAAGAAGTATTAGGTTCTTGGAGTTCACTGGATGAACCTGATGAAATAATTTTTAGGGTTTCCCATTCCTATGCTGTAGCCAAATGGGAAATGTGCCCTATCACCACGAGGGGCTGAGGCCACATCTCGTAGAGCACAGCCCCCTGTCATGTGGGCTAGGGGCATGGGGTCTGCTGCTGGGAGAGAAACCTGTGATATTGGGATTGGCTTGGGTTTGCTAAGGGTCTGTTTCCCAGCACGGCGACCCCAGATTGGTGTAGGAAACTGGATTGCCGAGGTCGGGTTCCCTGACGCCTTGGGGTGCTTGTTCCCTAGGGAGCCATGCCTGATACCCTGTGAACTAGGGCAGTCAGGGAGGCTGTGTCCCCCTCTTCCTGGCTGTTGGCATGTCTCCTAAGAGGGATGTCCCTGCCCCATCACAAAGGTCAGCAGTGCCTGAGAGCCCCTGGAAAGGCAGGTTCTCTGGCCCCACCCAGGCTTCCCAGGTCAGAAATGCTGAAGTGGGGCCCACGTGTCTGGGCTCGCCAAGCCCTCCCAGGGAGTTTGATGTGGCTCCCTTTGGAGAACCACTGTCCGGTTGCGTTCTTTCCCCATTCATCTTTTGCAGATTCAGGAGCTGTTTGGAAATGATCATTTCCTCTGTTTTTTTTGGCCATTTCCTCCCTTTGTTCAGAAAGCTCCGCGTTTTCTTGTCGACTTCCCCAGTTCTGCTGTTTCTGGTTCGAATAGTTCCCCAGGACAGGGCTCTTCGGTGCAGCCAAGGACACGCTAGCAATGCTGTATTTTTTTCTCCTTTTTGAAAAGCCATCTCGATTTCTCATCTCCAGTGGACCAGATTGTGCTATTTACTCAGCTTCTCATCGTCTGCCCAGACTGCAGACTGGCATCTTCCCAGAGCAGGGGCCAGACTGACTCTGGCCCTGCCCTGCAGCCATCCTGAACTTCTTCCTGCTGCTGGACCTGCCTTTGCTTACCTCTGGGCTGTTGCATGTTCTGTTCCTTCTGACAAAACACTCTTCCCTGCCTTGCCTGTCCATATCCTATTCCTCCAGCAGGTTCCAGCTTCCGTGGAATACCCCCAAGTGTGGTCATTCTTGGCTATCACAAACGCATTGGGGACCCGACCCCATGCTCCCACATGCCTCAAAATTTCCTAGGATGGCACATGGGTCAGTCTCTGGGCTCAGCTTTTCTGCCACATCAGCTCTGCAAGGACTGGGCTTATGCATTGCTGCTCTCTCCCCACGGCCTGCTCATTGTAGTCAGTTGGTAACTATGGGATAAAAGAACCCCATGCATCCAGTACCAGGCACGGAGCTGGGCACAAGACACAGGGCAAAACCAAAGACACAGGATTAGGGTCTCCTGGGGCTGGCTGAGGGAACCAGGGAATTACTATACAGTGTCCAAAGTGGTTTATACATGGGACTCTAGCGTTCTTTGAAAGGCTGGAGGAGGAGCACAGGACACTCATCTCAGAGGAGGGGACAGCAATCAGGAAAGGCTGCCTGGTGGAGGTGACATCTCTGGTGAGCATTCTCCTCACTGCCCAGCACTGCCCACTCAGCTCCTGGAACCATGGAGTGGTAGCCCTGAGCTGGTGTTGGGGAGCTAGGGGGTAGGGCAGGGCATACAGGACCCCAAGTGGGAGTGTGGTGCCCAGGGTGTCCAGGCTGGTGGGAACCCTGTGGCCTCTGGGCCTCTGAATGTAGCTGTACTAGTCTTCTAGGGCTGCCATACCAAAATACAAAATACAAGGCAGCTTGAACAACAGAGTTATTTTCTCATAGTTCTGGAGATTCGAGATCAATGTACTGACAGGTTTCTTCCTCCTGAGGCCTCTCTCCATGGCCTGCAGATGGCTGCCTTCTCCCAGTGCCTCGGTCATCTGCATGCAAGCATTCCTGGTGTCTGCCTCTGTGTCCCAATTTCCTCTTATAAGGACACGGCCAGGTTGGATTAGGGTCACCCTAATGGCCTCATTTAAAGACACTGTCTCTGCACGCAGTCACACTCTGAGGTGCTGGGAGACCTCGCCCAGGTCCTGAGGTGCTGGGGGTCCTCATCTGACAGAGACACAGTTCAGCTCGCAGCAGTAGCTAAGGGGCGGCTAGCTGCAGCCTCTGTGTGACGTTTACACACTTCCGCAGAGTGCAGGAACTGCACCGAAAACCCTCCAAGAGCAGATGTGATGGTCATTACCCCACCACTCACCTGTTCTCGATTTTTCTCCTGGTTTCCCATTGGGGTTTTCCGAAGAACACCCCCCCCCCCCCCCCCCACCCCCCCCCCAGCACAGGCCAGCGGCCAGGAGTGAGGCATCCCGTGAAGTCGGTCACTTCTAGCTCGCGGGGACCCTCGGGCCACAGTCAGGCCGTGCTCTTTACTAGTTGCCCAAACTGGGCCTTTGTGTGAAATCCTGTTAGTTTTTATGTCCCTGAGAAGATTTCAAGGCCAGCTGGACCCATTTCACTGTCAACAGGTGGGAGGTGTGTTCCCACAAGAAGCACCCTGACTTTGTGGGAAGCTCTGGGGTCCTCAGTTAGGATTCCCTCGAAAGCCTGTGGTTACTGGGCCACCTTGGGACATGTCCTCTCTAAAGCAGACTGGGGGAGAGCCATCAAGATGCACATGATGGTGGAGGAAAGGTGTTTTTCACCTTGGTCTGCTCAAGGGACTCTGAGTTCCCTGGGGAAGGGGGCCATTGCATGTCCCCACTTTCAGGGACTGCCGTTAGCTCCTCCCCTTGGCATCTCTGCTTCCCATGCAACAGTGAATTCTGAAGAACCTATCAACCCACAGTCTCCCTTTTTTGCCTAAAAGAAGAGCATTGGGCTAGCTAGCTCCTCTCGGCCCCAGCAATGGAGTCACCTGAGTGCCATCAGGAGGCCTGTCGTGAAAGCCGAGGGCCCCCCTGCTGCATTTTGTATGCAGGTCTTCTGCGCTCTGTGTAATATCCTAGGAGAAACCTCATAACAAGCCCACATTTATATGCCCCCATTAATCTTCAAAGCAGTTCCCCTACTTTGGCCAGTTCCAGTGATGCTCTGGTTCAGGTAACAGAAGCCTTTTTGGTCTGCTAGTTTCTGCTCCTACTTCCGTGTTTTTGCAGATGGAAGGAGAAACAAGCAGAGGGCATGCTGTGTACGTGCCCTGCCTCAGAGGTGGTTTGGGTTTGGGTGGGTGGCATTCCAGACTTCTGGTTCCGTGTTCTGAGCCGTCAACTCCCCTCGAAGCGTGCTCGCTCTGCAGTGGAGACATTCGGAGCCACGCTGAATTCTCAAAGCCTTTGGCGGACTCCGAGCAGGTTGCTTTTCCTTAAACATGCACAGATGTCCACACACACACATCTGGGCACATACGCACACCCAGACTCTTACGTGGGCGTGCACCCTCCAACTGGCAGAGGAGTTTCCGGGTGGGGCGTCACGGACGGGGTTGAATTCTCTGAAAAGTGCTGTTCCCGGTGCTCTCGGGAGCTGGGGTGCTTCCTGGCCACTGGGTTAACGGACTATGGGCCCCCAAATGAACATGAGCGAAGGAAATGGTGGGGTAGCCCCGCTCCCCAGAAAGCCCATCTGTACACAGAGCCAGGCTGGGGTGAACCAGCCCTGTGCCACTGATTTCCAGAGCTCCGTTCCCACCAGCATTTCTGGGAGTTCCCTGCTGACAGCGCGCCCCTCCTTGCCGGGACCCGGGAGGTATGTGGGCGCGTTCCTCCTCTGCAGGTGTGTGGGCAGCAGCTCTGCACGGAGCCGCTGTCCAGCGCCTGATCTTCACACGTCATTTGCGGGGCTCCTGCCATGGGGATGTCTCCCAGATGGATGGCGTTGGTAAAAGGGTCAATTGACTCAGTTGTCCGTGGGCCTGGCCTGCCCAGGCTATGGGACAGAAGCTGATACAGATTTCCCAGCTGAGGAAAAATCTTTCACTCATTCTTATCATTTTATTCACTTTTTTTTTAAAACAGGGGGACCATTTATCTCGAGATGGAAGTCAAGGCTAGAGAAGGTGTCAGGGGCCATAGCAAGGGGCTCAGATAAGGTCCCCCATTCTGCAGGGGGTGGAGACCCCGATGTTGTTTCCAGCTTAGCATAGCTCAGGTGACCAACCAGAAGGACACTGTTTTCCCATCCTCAAGGACATCCATTCACTGATGGCAAGACAAAGTCCCTTGCCTGATAGACAGTGGGCATTGCCACCGACCTATGTCCTCTTTTACTGACCTCTATCTGCCCACCTGAACCCTACTTGCTGCCTCTTCCGCTGGGACACAGCTCAGCCTCCTGGCCTGCATCTGTTGCCTGCATCATGGTCTTGGGTGTCTATGATCTCCTTTATGCTTTGACACATTCCTGCAAAAAGTCAGACCTGATGCTGAGCTTCCTGTGACCAGGGCAGGTAAGGCAGAGTCATCAGATCCCAGGTTCCTAGGGACGATCGGGGTGCACAGGGCAGCCGCTGCTGGTCTGGTGGGGAGTTGGGTGGCACCTTCGAGGGGCAGATGCTGGAGCA
Source organism: Taxidea taxus jeffersonii (assembly GCA_003697995.1). Taxonomy (NCBI): domain Eukaryota; kingdom Metazoa; phylum Chordata; class Mammalia; order Carnivora; family Mustelidae; genus Taxidea; species Taxidea taxus. The sequence continues at coordinate 45,233 of ML108383.1, forward strand.
GCGCATGGGTGTGGCCTGCAGAAGGGACAGATGGACAGGAAGATCAGGAATAGATGCAAAAACCATCCTGGAAATTCGCCCTCAGATTTTAGATCTGCAGTTCTAGAAAATTACATGTTTTGTCATTGTTGAAAAAGCCTTATTTTAAGGGGCCTTTTCTATTCTGATTTTTAAGACAGAGCAAAATTTCAATTTCAAGGGAGGCGGAGCTGTGCGTGTGGAGGAGTAGAGCTCTCCGAAGCCTGGCGTGGTCCCAGCTGGATCTCAGGGCCTCCCGAGCGCCACTCAGGTGGGTTGATGTCGGCTCACAAGTGTGTCCACAGGGGTGGAGAGGGCAGGGAGCAGGGGACGGGGGCGAGGAGGCGAGCTGGTTCTCTGTGGGCCAAGGGGAAAGGAAGGCGGGGGCCGGCTACTGGTGGAGGCGGTCACGGCCCACCACGAAGCCATCCCCAGCTGCATTCACTGGACAGGGCAGACGGGGAGGGAGGACCCCAGACCGAGGACATCATTCCTATCAGCTCTGGATGAGAAGGAGGGTTCCCTTGGTGAGTCTGTGGAGAGAGTTATCAGAGCCATGTGGAATAGAAGATGGGGTTGGGGATGACCCCACAGGCCTTAAGATGAATGGTTTTTCCACCACGTGGGTCAGGGTTGTCACAGAGAATACAGGACACCCGATATTCAGACTTATATTGAAAAACCGTTCATTGTTTGTCTGAGATTGGAACTGAAATGGAACAACACTTCTGGGGGAAGACTTCCACACAATGCCACCTAGACCTTGTTCTCTTCCTACCAAAGCCTTGCTGTCTCTGTGGGAGCGTCTAAAACACAGGTGCAGCCTGCTGTCACAGGTGTATGGTGTGAGGGGGCAACGTCCGGTGACCAACAGCCTTGGCAGAGAGGTGGTCTCCTCGATTTTCAGCCTCGGACAGAGCAACACATCCATGAGAAACCACAGAAGGTAGGTGTGTCTATGCAGCCGGTGAGGGTGGTCTGCTCTGGGTCATGTCATGTCGCCTAACATGACACATTGATATGCTTAAAGTCCTAACCCCTGGTAGCCCAGCATGTGTCCTTATTTGGAAATGGGGTCTTTGCGGGTGCAATTAGTTAAGATGAAGTCATGCTGTGTCTGAGGATCAATCCGATCCAGAATGACAGGTGCCCTTCTAAGAAGAGGAGAGAAGCAGACACAGGGAGATGGTCACGTGTTGGCAGAGACAGAGATGGGAGTGATGTGTCTACAAGCCAAGGAGCACCAGGGACAGTTGATGACAACAGAGGCTCACAGAGAGGCAGGGAACAGATTCCCCCTTCATAGCCCTTAGAAAGAACCAACTTTGTCCACACCTTGATTTTGGACTTCTGGTCTCCAGAACTGTGAGACAGTAAATTTCTGGTGGTTAAGCCACACCACCTGTAGTGTTTGGCCACAGGAACTCTGGGAAACTATAGAGCGACCTTCACTTGATTGCAGACAAGAAGACGCAACATCCTCTCCAGTTTAACCTAAATCCTGAATTCAAGGAAGAGGCTAGTCCAACACACGGGGGTGTGGAGTAGCAGGGTGCATAGAGAAGGGCTACCAGGATTAGGGAATCCAGACACAAAAATAAGGAGGGGCTGGCCAGACCTAGGGCGGACTGTTTTTCGTGCGCCCCACAGGCTTGGCAACACCAGAAGTGCATCGTCAGATTGTCCTAACTTAGGTGTGCGTGTTCGTGTGTGGACGATCCAACGTTATGTTATCTATTCACTGCGCTCTCTAGGATGCCTTCCCCGCTGGCGTCAGACTCAAGTCATCTTTGATTGTCATTGTGAGGTCTCGAATTAAAATAATTGCTTGAGATATTGTCAGGCAGGTGACTAGATTAGGGGGCTCACGCTGGTAATGTTGTCTCCTATCTAGGTATGAGGACTCCTCCCCGTCTTAGGAAATGTGACTTTCGCAGACGTACCTCCCGCTCTGAGGAGTGGGCGAGGGGTGATATGTATCGCATTTTACCCTCCAACGACATCAGTTGGTACGTTCTGGAAACACAAAGGAATCTGAATGTGATTTCATATGCAGACAAATTAAAAACTCCAGTTTTGGGGTGCCTGGGTGGCTCAGTTGGTTAAGCAACTGCCTTCGGCTCAGGTCATGATCCCGGGGTCTTGGGAACGAGCCCCGCGTCGGGATCCTTGCTCGGTGGGAAGCCTGCTTCCCCCTCTGCCTGGTGCTCTACCTGCTTGTGCTCGCTCGCTCTCTCTCTCTCTTTCTCTGTTAAATAAATAAATAAAATTTAAAAAAACCTAACCTAAAATAAGAAGAAAATCCCTGCCTTAACTTAAAAAACAAAAACAAAAGCAGAAACAAAAAACCCTCCAGTTTCGGGACCTTCTGCTTAGGACAGTGCACTGCCCCGCCATGGATATTCCATGGGCATCATTCACGGCACCCACAGGCAGTAAAGGTGCTACGGGGCGGTCGAAGTTCCTAGGTTAGACCACACCTGTCTCATCCTTGCCTCCTCTGTGCAGTTCGCAGGTGTTACGAGGCTCACGTGCCCGGCATGCCAGTGTCTGTACCTTCCGTGTCTCAGGGACTCTGGGTGACGTGAATGGAATGCTCGGCTGCTCTGACCCGGGTTGCACAAGGGTTGGGTGTCTGTCGTCAGCCTGGGGTCGGACATCCTCTACCCTCTCCACCCCTTCCCGGGTCAGGTGGGCCCTCTGAAGGAGGCTCTTCCCTCGAGTTGTCTTCCTCGTCTTGAAGTTCCAACCATGTGGTTTGGATTCTTCTTGCCCCTTTGATTTTGCTCCTACTTTTTCCTTGGCTTTCATGCCTTTTCTTTTTTCGATATCTAAATATCGAAATACACCAAAATATGCACGTCATCTCTTTTAGGAGCTCACCTCTTCCAGGAAGCCTTCCTGGAATCATTCCTGTGCCTCCCCCTCACCGTTTCCACCATCCCTCTAATCGGGTGCTGGCCAGTACGCTGCCCTACATCGTGTCTGATTTCACCCAGACCCCTTGTATTTTGTTTCCCGAATCCTCAGTCTCACTGCACACTTGAGGCCTGTTCCTCTGTCCTCCCTTCCGCCACACCAACAGGCACGCAGCACATTTTTGTCCGGTTGCAGATGACACGAGCCCGCCCATGCTCTTTAAATAACCTGTTTGACTTTCACGTGAGCTATGGAGCAAATTAACGGAGGAAAAATGGCAGAGCAGCCTGGGGCAGAGGCCCTGCTTATCACACAGGGCTCTACCCCGTTTCCCCTGTAATTAGATTACTCGTGATGCTGGCCGTTAGTAGCCCGCCCCGCCCCCCAGGGAACCCCAGCGCTGTCTGTGAACACACACACCTCCCACCGCAGGACAGATGTTGGGCGTGGCTGGCTTCCCACACAAACATCTGCTCTGCTGTGAGCCAGTCACAAGAGCCAGCTCTAGACTAGTAGGGGACGGATTCCTGGGTGAGGCGCTGGGTGCTGCCAACTTTCTGAGGCTCCGGCGGAGCCTCTCTGTTGGATTGCATGGTCTTCCGTGACGGGCAGTGTCCGCCGCGACATTTACAGACAAGCACCCGGAGTTGTGTTCGCTTGCCTTGGTGGCCTTGGGCTACAGTGTGTCTAGAAACCGAACATCTCTTGAGGTGGGCATGAACATGATGGACAATTTTTATTGGGGGCAACCACAGCCTTGTTTCTTCTTTCCTCAATCAGATGAACCCATGACGGTGAGAACTGGGACCTGTGAACCACAAGCCTTTAAGGGTTCATGAGGAGGCTCGGGTCCTAACCCCGCTGCTTCCGTGTCCCACAACTTGCCCCGTTGAGGGCCGAGCCCAACCAGGCACTGCGGGTGCTGCTTGTGGTGGTGGTTACGTTTTTTTTTTTTTTAAATACATAATAATTTGCAGATGTTGGCAGTAGCCAGCAAAGCCAGAGCAAAGCTCCAAATGCCAAACCACAAAAATATATCATTTTTATCGCCTGATTCCTGGAAGTAAGACAGTGTCATAGTAAAGCAATTTACAGAGATGAATATGCCTGTTCCCTTTAGGCAGTGGATCAGGGCCAATTTGGTGGAGATTATTGGCTGTTTAACAATTGCATTGTTCTACAAAGATGGAGACAGGTCTGTTCTCTTCTGGTTAATGCCTAAGGACGGTCACCTGTCTTCTTCACGTGACAGTGCATCTTTAAAACAATTGGAGCTGCCCAACATTTGTCTTGAAAGTGACACAACAATACTTGTGTAGGTTTCTAATGTCAAAATCAGGAGTTCGTAAGCTGCATTGTGTCTGAGATCCCTTTGACAGCCTTGTGAAGCCTACAGATCCCTCCTTTGAATACGGACTTAAAGTGCAAGAAACGAATTACACAGGAGAGCAAAGAAAACCATTATACTGAAACACAGATAACGAAACATTATAAAAAGTCAGAATGGTGACATGGCTCCCCATGTGCTTCTGTCCTAATGCATTAAAAATAAGGTTGAGAGGCGCCTGGATGGCTCCGATGGTTGAGTGTGCAACTCTTCGTTTCATCTTGGGTTGTGATCTCAGGGTTGTGAGATCGAGTCCCGTGTTGGGCTCCACGCTCAGCGCAGAGTCTGCTTGAGAGTCTCTCTCTCCCTTTGCCCCCACCCCAACTCACACACTGCCTCTCTTTCTCAAATAAATAAATCTTAAAAAAAACAAAAACGAGTGGCCTGTTTAGTAACTACCATAATTTCAAAATCGAGATAAGCATGGACAGTGTTCTAGACTTTTGCAGGAACTGAAAGCAATATGTGACCCTGTGACTTGGACAATCAGAGGCGTGGCCAGCACTCTGTGCATTGTTGCCTATGCTCCTCATGAAAAGAAATGCCAGTGTTCTATAAGACGCCAGTGACAATAAAAATGGGGTTCTTTCCCATCCAAGTTCACAGACTGCCAACTTCTAACTCAGAGGCACTCCCATGTTCTGTGCCCCAGTGGTGGCAGCTCTAGGCACATGTTGATGCTGCCTTGCCCCAGCCATCCTGTGGACACATCCGTGCTTGCCCTGGTGGCTCCATGACCCTTGGCCACCTGCTATTTCTGAGCCCTGTCTTGTCATCCCTAAGCCATCCTAGATGAACAGAATCCCCATCATGAGGCTAGAGATTGAGCCCCTTTTAAGGTGTCAAGCCAGTCTGTATCGGTTCCTTTCATACAGGACTGAACGATCTGATGGGTCCACACCATCCTACGGAGTTTTGCCGAAGAAGCAAGACACTGGATAAAGAAGTCTGGTTTCCATTGAGGCAGACTAATGACACCTGAAAGAGTGTCTCGTGGTGGTCATAAGAAAGCACCACAGGGGCATCTGGGTGGCCCAGTCAGTTAAGCATCTGACTCTTGGTTTTGGCACAGGTGCTGATCTCAGAGTTGTAAGATCGAGCCCCCAGTTGGGGGGGGGGTCAGTGCTCAGTGGGGAGTCCGATATTCTCTCTCCCTTTGCTTCTCCTACTTGTTCTCTCTCTCTCTCTAAAATAAATAAATAAATCTTTATTTATTTTTTTAAAAGATTTTATTTATTTATTTGACAGAGACAGAGGGAGATAGTGAGTGCAAGTGATGGAAGGGATGGGGAGGAAGGAGAGGGAGGAGAGAGAACCTGGAACAGATTCCCCACTGAGTGTGGAGCCTGGATCAGGGCTCGATCTCACAACCCTGAGATCATGATCTGAACCAAAACCAAGAGTCAGATGTTTTCCTGGCTGAGTCACCCAGGTGCCCCAACATGTGTCTATTTAAACGCAGAATAATTAAGAATTGAATAAAACTTAAAATCCTGTTCCTCCATTGCAGTGGTGGTAAGTGGCTCCCATACTGGACAACACAGACATGGAAACTTTCCACCAATATGGAAAGTTTTTTGGGCAGTACCTCTCCAGACTGATGTTTACATTTATTTTATAATAATACCTGTATTAATGGCATAACACCTAGAATCCTCAGTTAAGTGGACATTTTTTCCAACAAATAATGTAGAGAAAGAAGCAAATGAGAGGCAGATGAGTGGGAGAGAGATTTCAAAATTCCACCGCATTCCAGGAGATGTCAGAGTGTGGTTGCATGCTGGTTGCTGTGGGACAGCCATGGAACCCCAACCTCAGAGCATAGACCTCCTCATTCAGAAACACATGAATAAATTCTCTTCCTCCACTGCACGGACTAAGGCAAGAGGTAGACTGCTTTTTCTCACGAAGGGCCAGAGATGGCAATGGTGTCCTTGACCTAGACGTTAAAAACTTAAACTCCTCATTTTTTGGGGTGCATTTTACTTGATTGAGCTTCCTTAGGTTCATAGATTGGAGACTGGGTTCATAGACTGGCTATGGGATCACCCAATTCGTGTTCTTACAGTTGGGGGAATTGGACATTGATCTGTTTTTGTTTTTTGTTTTTGATGGCCCTAGTGAAAATGAATTAAGAAATGAAGGCAGACAGTTCATACTCCAACCGTGACAGCTTGAACAGGGCTTGTTGATGGGGAGGAGCAGCCGGTTCTGGGGTGACGGGGCAAGGGGAGCCTGCAGCAGGAGCAGGTGGCCTGTGTTTACAGCAGCTGGCCAGGTGGAAGGAGATCCTGCCTTGGGCTCTACCACAGGGAGCTGGGGAACTCAGCATTTTGAAGGGGGTGGGGTTTTCAAGGCCTTTGTCCTTTGTAAGTGGGGCAGGTTCCAGCTGTAGGTGAGGCCATGGTAATCACCTCTATGCATCTTTGGTCAAGATAAGAATAAAAAGCCACTGGGTTTTGGGGAAACTGGAAGCATGTGGTCAAGGCACAGAACTGGCCCAAGGGCGAACACATGAGTTCTGGGACTATGGGTGCCCAACCTGGAGCTGCTGCCCCGGGGGTGGGGAGGAGCACGTGTGCCAGGGTTGCAAGGCTGCCGTGGGCTGGGGCTTACTGGGAGCCCTCCCCTGTGCTCTTTGTGCTGGGTTTCCTTTGGAGCCCTGGATGGCTTTCTCACTGAGATCCTCCTGCTTTTGAGTTTACAGTGCAGTCTGAGCCAAACTGCAAAGGTATGTGGCCATCTCTTAGGGGAGGGCCTGCTGGGTTCCCACTGGGCCTGTGAAGGCTGGAACTTGGGGCATCTGGGGACATCTTCGCTGCCCCTTTCCTGACTCATTTACAAAAGGGCAGCTTGAATACCTCTTGGTCAAGTTGCATCGTCTTCCTGAAAATATGCAGGTGTGTCTGGATGTCTGCACTCCGCACGTCCGTTCCTCTGAGCTGGGCATGGCAGATGTGTTGGAGGCCTGGGTCTCTCAGATTCCTTCCTGTGAACATCCCTTCCCAGCCCAAGGAGCCCTGGGAAGGACGATTCCAGGGAATGGGAGTTAGTAATGAACCAAACTGGGACGTGTTGAATGTCAACAAGTGCCCTTTAGGATACAGACTAGTAACACAGGAGCCCTGAACCTGTGCAAGTTCCCCCCAGATCAGCTGGTTCTCTAGGGTTACCTGGCTAAATCCACAACCAGAACCTACTTGGTTGGGGAAGAAGGAGGTGCTTTCTGCAGCCTCATGGGGGCCAAATGTACCCAGCAGTGTCCTCCAGGGATGGGGCACATTCTGTCACCCAAACACCAGACAACAGGCAGAAGTGCCCCTCGGTACTCTTGGACAAAGCCTCTGCATCCTTTCCCATCCATGTCCTGCCCTTGGCATGGCTCCCTGTGCTGGGTCCAGAGCTGGTCCTGGGATCCAGTCATCTAATCCAGCAGGAAGAGTTAGGAGGTCTCCTTGTGCCTATGCATTTGCAGAGTTCTGCTTAGCCAATCAGGAACCAGGGAGACTGACTTTGGTGTCTGATTCTAGATTCTTCCTTAATTGTTATCTATCTTTCCTGCATGAATTCAGTAGTTTAGGGATCTGCAAATGTTTGTCCACATTGTGGGGAAGGTGACACAATGGTGGGAGTTTGGAGGGATGAGTTCTTTTGTAGCTTAAGAAGGCTTCTTCAAGGAGGTGAAGCATTTATTTTTGTGATGGCTAATTGCCAAGATTAGAGATGCACGACCACAATTAGCTGGAGAAATGTGGTACATGGGGACACACGGGATAGAAGAAAGAGCTGGTTGCAAAGGTTGGAGAGGGATTATCTGCGGCCACTGAACGCTGCCCCACAGGTGGGTGGATGCTGCCATGGGGATGGTCTTGATGAACGTCAACCTCTGGGCTATGAGATACAGTCTTGGACAGATGATTACATCATAGCACTGCTCAGATTTATTTATAGAGCTTATAAACCTGCTCACTCATGTAGCAGAGGCTGTGGGGTGAGCTCTGCTCACTGTAGACATCAATGAGAGGTGTTTGCAGTTTTTTTCTTTTTGCAATAAAAGTTGTCATCAGTTCCATTCATGTTGGTGTTCTTTTTTCCTGGTTTACTTGTTTTGGGGGCAATGGATTTGTTCATAGCTGGGAGCTTTCTATCACTAAAAGAGCTCAATGGGGTGGTGGGGTGGTCCTGGGAAAGGGGACTGTGCCCTGGGACTTACCAGGTTCCCCCTGAAGGACCCCCACTGGGTGAATGACAACACTGCTTGATGAACTCTAGGTGCGTTCTCAAACGTTAGTGTCTGCTAGGTCCATCTGAGGAGCCTGGAAAAATGCAGATTCCTGGCCCAGGGCCAGGGAGTTTGGTCACTGGGACTAGGAAATTGCTTTCTTATGAGTCCCCTAGGTGAACCCCAGATTCACCAGAATGTGTGTGAGTCCAGAGGGTGAATTTCCTCCACCTAGAACAAGCTGAGGGAGGACACATGGCTCTCCTGTCTTTTGACCCACAGTGTCAATATTATGATTTATGTAAAAACAAGATCTGTTCTAATAAAAGTTCTACCCAGAGCTCAATCAAGGGCAAAAAGAAACACCAAGGGCTAAGTATGAAGCCAGACCATGAAGTTTGCTACCAATAACTGTTTCAGACTGTTGTAAAATTTGCCTTCATGTCGACCTAGAGCTGGGCCCTTCATCTCCTCCATTAAACCGCTAGTTACCGAGCACTTTTGAGTGCGAGGCCCAGATGACTGAGAGTGAGAGAGACCAGGCCTCAGGCCTGCCTTCGTAGAGCTGCGATCATGCCTTGTTACTTACGTTGCTTTCTTTCCTATACCTCCTGCCCCTCTCTCAGCTGAGGCGTCCATCATCTTGCAGAGAAAGGACCACTCCACATTTAACATGACTCCTGAATTTTAGGGCCTTGGGATACAAAGCTTCTGATTGCAAGAGTGCATTCAATGCCTAAGCAACTTGGGAACTCAGCACCAGTACTGGCCTAGTGGACTAGGTTCAAGGTTGCATAACCCAGGCTCCTGGAGGAGGAAAACTCACCAATATCCCCTCCCACCCCCAATGCCCTGTCTTGAGCACCAAACCAAAATGAAATGTGTCTCAAAAGGAGTGGGGGAGGTTGTGTATCAACACCACTTTGGCCAATCCAAATATTATCCCAGTGCCAACCATTAGAAAGACCATGGCTGGATGTCACTTAGACCTCATGGTGGCTTCTCACCTGGGCCAATACTGTCCAGCACCTCAAGCACCTTCTAGTGTTCAGGTACCCTCCAGTCTAACTTATATAACTCTTGCTGTAAACGCTCATGAAGAATCACATAGTCATGGCTGATGGTAGTTTAATTGTAAAGCCAAAACCTGGCCCTTGGGGAAATCCTGGGCTCCATATGTAAGCAATATACATATGGACCAGAAGAAGAAAGGAGAGAGCCCGAGGTGCCCTTGTCCCTCTAAGCCCATTGTGCAGAGGATGTTCTTAGAGATGACTCTGGTGTGGGTCGCCCTGCTGATTTAGGTCAGTCCCTTCTTGAGGAATGAAAAGTCTTTCAGGGATTGGGGGGTAGGGCCCCCTTCCAGCTCTCTCCAGCTCCCTCTGCAGGGAGGCAGAGTGGGTGCACAGGGCTGGCCTCATGCCACCCTCTCCTCTCTCTGCGAGTGTGACTACACCACCAACCAGGCTGGGAACTCATGACTGCCTAAATTCCTGGCCACTGTGACCTCCCTCTGAGCTCTTGTCCGCTCTGTTCCTTCTGCCCAGAGAGCTCTCCCAGCCCTCCCCATGTGCCCAGATCTCACCTGTTCATCACAGTCTGGTTGAGACGTCCCCCCACCCCACACCCGTTTCCTAACCACACTTTGGAACCTTCACTGTGGCCTTGGAATGCCTTCTTTGTGTTCAGGTTTGTGCTCCTCCTACTTCACTGATGGGAAGGGATTCCACTGAATTCCCTCATCTCCCCCTGCGGCCCTGGGTCTGAACCCAACTGGGGAAAACACTCAACAGAAGAACTACTCTGTGCTCCTACAATTGCCTTCAACCCAGGAGGGGGCGGGGGGGTGGGGCGCCAGCTCAGACTGTGCGGCTGGGTGCTACGTACCAGGCAGAAGATGGTCAACTGCGTTGGCTCAAACTGGGGGCTCAGTGGTAGATTCAGCAAGAGAAGTACAGTCCTGTACTTCACGGTGTGCATTTCCCAGATGACCAAATTACACAATGATAACAAAACACTCTTTCTAAAAGCCACTTTTTTAAAGATTTTTTTTATTTATTTGACAGGGAGAGAACAAGAGAGGGAGCACAAGCAGGGAGAGTGGGTGAGGGATGGAGAAGCAGGCTTCCAGCTGGGCAGGGAGCCCGAAGTAGGGCTCGATTCCAGCACCCTAGGATCACGACCGGAGCAGAAGACAGACGCTTAATGACTGGGCTGCCCAGGCGCCCAAAGCTATTGTGTTTGAATGCTCCCAATGCCAAGGTGATTGATAGACAGTGTATCATTTGATGCTCATAGAAACTCTCCAGCACCATCACCATCACCGCCATCATTGTCATCAACACCTTACAGTTGGGAGAACCAAGGTTTGGGAAGACAGGGTGAATGCCCTGAGGTCCCCAGCTCCTCAGGGTCAGGGTCAACATCTCAGCCCGGGACCTTCTGCTCCTCAAATCCAGCCCTCATCCACCTACTTTAAAACTGCTTCGTGAAAGTGCTTGGTAAAAATAATAATTATGTAATTTACTTTCTACTTTGTTGACTGGTTTTTCCCTCATTGTCTCACTCGAAATCAAAGGGAGATTTTGACATTGTTGCAAGGCCGATGGAGTCCTTGAAATTCCTGGGTCCCACCCGGCTGCCCCCTGGGATTGTCTGGAGGTCTGGTTACAACCAGATTCTGATTCCTAGCTCTGGGGGCCTGGGGCAGGGGGTGATTCGGCCTCAAAAACCAAGAGAACCAGGCTGCCGCTTCCTCCTCAGAGCTGTGTCCTCTGGTGGGTGGGCACCTGGGATCCTTCTCATCCTCCGCCGTCCGGGGGTGGGCATGCTGCCCCAGGCCCTGCTCTCATAGGCGGGGTTCTGGAAATTCTCCTGGCGGCCTGACTCCGGGAACGTGCTGCTTCCATCTACCAGTGTCTTTCTCTTTCTCAAACAAGTATTTTTGGTTTCATACGTTATCAGTCAGTACACATGCCCCCCTTTCATGGCTGGGGGAAATGCCTGTGGGGAACGGGGCCTAGAGCAGAAGTAAGGGACCTCGGGTCACCCTGAGAAAGCCGACTCTGGATGCTTCCTTTCATCTTCCTGCACCTGCCTGGCTCAAGGGTCACTCAGCACCGGCGAGCCACAAAAGTCCTTCGAAAACGTGAGTCCTAATGCAACAGGCAGTGCCATCAGCGGCAACGGGGCTGGGCGGCACTGGTATGGCTTGAAGCCACAGGTGGGGCGACCCGACGCCCAGGTTTGCGTGGAGCCGTTGTGGGTCACACCAGTGACCTTCAGCCCTCAAACTGACAAAAGATGCGGTTAACCCCACCATTAGCTCGAGCCTTGGGATCGTGGCCGAATCCCAGATTCACCCTATCACCATCATCATCGTCTTCATTTCCCGCTCTATAAAATGGGGATCATAAAACACATCTAGATACCCACTGTGGTCCTCAAAAGAGACTCCAATTGAGGGCCCTTTCTAAACCAGAAAAAACATCAGACAAACACTGGATTTTCTTATTGTTGAACCCAGGTGGTGTGAAACTGAGAGGTACCATTTCGTGTAAGCTCAGGAATCTGGTTCTTGGCCAAGGGCTGCCCCTCCCCTCCCCAGACTCCTTGCTCCCCTGGCCTTTTGCTTCCCTTCTGCAGGCCTCATACCTTCCCCGAGAACCCAGGGGCAGTCTGGGTTTCTGAGCCGCCTCCTAGGGCTGACCTTCTATGATTTCATGACTCTTAGGAATGTTTGGTCTGCTGGCAGTGGTTGGCTGTTTTCTTAAGAACAAAGAAGACCAGGCGATGTAAACATGAAATACGACGCCCACAGTGAATAACGGGGACTTTGCGGAAAGCGGTGAGCAGGATGGTTATGTCTGCTAGGAGCCCGCCAGCCCGGCCAGGGCCCGGTCCCGGGAATCAGATGTCTGAACCTGATACACACCTGGAGGTGCAGTTATGGCTTTAACCCACCAAGCGCCGTTGCTGGAGCTGCTTGAAAGCATTCAAGAATTTTCGCTAAAAGCCGCGTGCTCCATGAGTCTCTGCTTCCCCAAGCACGATTAGCCATGTTGCCTTACAGTGTACTTCATCCTCTTGGCCTCTTGCAGAGGGAGCACTTTTGGTTTGGATTTATTTTTCGTTTGGGGACTTTCCATGCGATTGCTGGGCAGGTCTCCCGGCAATTAGCTTATGTTGTATTCTGTGTTCAGAGGCTGTTTGGGGTTTCTCCCTTGTGTTGGATAGGGGGGTTACTGGAGGGTCTCCGACTAGAAGACTCACGGGTGGAACGTGAGAGTACAGTTTTCTCAGAACCAGGCTCCAGATGGAAATGAGAGAGGGGAGTGGAGAGAGGGGAAGAGAGGAGGGGAGAGAGGGGGAGAGAGACTTCATCCCCAGGCCAATCGTCCTAGGTCAGTGCCCACTTCTGAGTCGGCCCTGATCCCAGGCTCTGCCCCCTCAGGCAGGAGGCAGGACGGGCCACCCTTGTCCCCTGACTGTACCCGCCTGACGAGCCCAGTGGCTCCGAGTGTCTTTGTTCCTCACCGGCACGGGCGCCTCTCTCACGGCTGGCTGACTGTGGCTGCACATCCCTCCCGGGTCACTCCATTTGGGGCGGAGGAAGTCATTGTCGCATCTGCTTTGCAAAACGCAGCAGAGCAAAGCAAACGGAGAAGATCTATGCCACAAGCGGTGTTCCCTTCATGCTCTCTCTGTGGCCAGTGCTGCCCCTGCATCACGACGGTGCCCACGACAGCAGGCCCTCCTGCAGCGAGGTGGTCAGGCCTGGCCGGGGCGTCCAGGTTGCAGACGTCAGCGGTGGTAACAGTCCCTTCCATTCCAGGTTGTGTCCCCCGCTCTGTGGCCCATGGCAAGCCCGAGTCCTCTGAATTCCTGCTTTAGCTGCGTTGGTTCCCTTTCAGACCTTCTACTATCCCCGTCTCTCACAGTGTCCACCCAGATCAGGTTCCAGATGGTTCTGTTATAAATTCACTCACACAAAGTGTGTGTGATTTGGCCAGCAGCGTGGGGAGTGGGCGCACTCGTGCCACAGCAACATCAGCGACTCTGGGAAGAACTGTTTCTGTGCCTGGAACAGTCCCCGCGGGCCGTCAGCTCAGCGCCCGCTCACTTTGCTTTGTGGTTTTCAGCCCCTCTCCACTCACCTCCCCTGCCCTGCTTCTCTGTGCTTTCCCTTTCCCTAGTTTCTAGGATGATCCTCTGCTCCCCGGGGCTGCGCTTGGCCTCCTTCTTTGACACTGAGCCATGCCTTTGGGTCTTCAGTTTCTACCCCAAGCAGATGCATTGAGGCAAAAAGTTGCTAAATAGAGAACCCCCTTCCCTAAGAAATATGCTGGTAACGTCAAGATAATATGTTTTTAGAGGAGCATACAACATAGGTTGGCTGTAGGATGGTAATTATGGCCACATTTAATTCTCTGATCAACATTTTCTAGGCATCCACTCCTGGGATAGAAGGACGACCACGCCCACACGCTCAGTCTCATAAAGGACCGTCCACAGCAAGCAGCGTGATTACATGGAGCAAAGTGTCTGTTGTGCCGATGGAGGGTCTGGTCAAAGGCATTAAAAGGGTGACCGGGGTGTCGGGGAAGACTTTGCTGGGAGCGATAGCCTTTAGCTAGACCCGAGAGATGCTGAGATGTGGAACTGGGAGGAGGCGAGGGAGAGAACACAGGGGGAGCTCACAGCATCACCCAGGCCTGGAGGCAGTGGCAAGCACAGATGTCAGGAGGGGTGTGTGGGGCAAGGAAGGAATGGGTAGACTTGGTTCCTGGTCCCGCGTGTCAGGAGCTTGGAGGTCATCACCCCCATTCACACCACAAGAGAGCAGCTCAACAACCATCAGAGGGCAGAGGTCCCAAGGCAAAGCATGTCCTCCAAAATGTGAGAGATGGACAGGCAGAGAAGCACAGTGTGGGAGCTGAAACAGACAAGAAGAAACCTCCCCGGGACCCACACCCAGCATGACACCTCGGCTTCTGATAAAAAATCACGAAGCATACCAAGAGAGAGAAAAGGGAATTAGAAGAGACAGAGCAAGCATCAGAACCCGACTCGGGTATGGCGGAGATGTTGGAATAGTCAGATGGGGAATTTAAGGCAGCTACGATGAAGAGGCAGAGGGTTCTGACTCAGAGTGGGGGCAGGGTCCTGACAGTGGACAGTATTCAGGGCAGCCCTGATGCATAAGATAACATCTCTTGTGGACCCCAGCAGGACACACTCCTCTGCTTTGTCCTCACACACGGCCTGGGACCAGCCGGGTCTGGGCTCTTCTAAACCCCCTCCTCTCTCTGGGTTTCTCATCCCCCAGGCCCTAATGCCCAGGTCAGCAAGGAAAGCAAGAACATAAAGAGGCCTGTGGGCCTGGCCTCTATGTGATGTCAGGATTCAGCAGCAAGTCTAGCTTCCCAGAGTTGGAGGCAGGAAAGGGGCCTTGGTCCTTCAGAGTCACGCATCACAGAAGCTATCAGGGAAGCCATGACTTTTATTGTTTGAGCACACAGAGGTCAGAACAGATGATCCTTCCTTCCTTCCTTCCTTTGGCCATCCACCATTGATTGCCAGGCAGAGCTAACTAGTCACTTACTCTCTTTGCCATGATGATGGCTGCCCACAAATAGGGTCTGCATTAGGATGACATCAACAGGGCCAAGAAGGGGGTGGGGAGAGCAGGGGGTTCTGCATGGGGAGAGGTCAGGGGAGTCTACTTAGGATGGAAGGCCAGTTCCCTCCTCTTGGAATGGACATCGGCTCCGCCTTCCCCTCCCCCCTCTCCGATGTCCCATCCACCCCAGACCACAGGGTGGGGAGCTCGTGCCCAGCTGGCAACCCATCCACACGTCTCAGGCGCAGCAACACAACCAGACAGGAAGCAAAGCGGTCAGCAGCCAATGGCATCTCTCCGCACGCCGCTCTCTGACTCAGTCCCCTGTTCTGGCGTTACCATAGGGACTGAAGAGAGGCCTGGCCCTTGAAGGGAGAACTTTTCAAATCAAGTCCATAAGCGCTGGGTCCTTACACTCTTGGCTTTGCCATCAGTGCAAGAGCAGAGGTGCAGCCTGGCGTCGTGATCACCCCCGTTAGACTCAAAGTCAGATTCCCATCAGAAGCAGGTCAGACTCACAACCCCAAAATTCACACTTGTGAAGGGTGTACAGCCACCAAAAGCAAGGCGAGCCCCTTCTTGCCCGTTAGTCTTGGACTGGGCTGAGCCATGCACTGGCTGCACTGGGGAAGGGTTCACTGGCTTTAGGGTTACACACACCTGCCACTTACAAGCTGAGTGAACTTGAGGGAGTCACATATATTTTCTGAGCCTCAGGTTCCTCATCTGTGATAAGAGGCCCCCAAATACCCATTTCCCGCGTTATTGTGAAGGTACACGGTAATAGTCCCAGTTTCTGTAGATTCCCTTGGCCGGCACCGGCCGAGACTTTCACACCTGGTGACCCATTTAATTCCCAAGCCAACTCTAGGAGAAGGCCTGGTTTTTATCCCTTTTTGACAGAAGTGCAAAAGGCACATTGCTGCTGAGGAGCTTGCCAAGATCACATGGTCCTAAGTGGCGGAGCGGGGATTCAATCCCACAATCCAGTTTGGAGTGGATACGAGCACCTCTTAGCCACGTCCCCTGGTGTGAGTTGAGTGCCCCCTGAGGTGTGTCCCAGGTGAGCAGAGCCTGTGCACAGCCGATGTCCATCCATTTTCTCAGTATATGCAGACACCTTCATGGCCCAGGCCCTACACAAAGCAGGTTCTCCAAAAGATGGTTAATGGCAGCCCTGTGAGATGTACCCAACTGTGTGGGCAACACAGAGTGGAGTTGGAGGGGGGTCACAGGTGAGAGAGTACACGGCACTTTCTAGAGAGCAGCTTCTGGCGTCCGTGTCCCAGGAATGGGCATCAGTGCCATCAGTACCATTTACATGGTAAGCAAGGACACCTGTGGGCTAAGACAGAATCTCTAATATTGAACACGGTTTCTTCTTTTCTATTTGAAAGCAGCCTTGGGCTGATCCAGGTTTTGTTTTATTGGACCCAAGAAGGCTACAGTAAAACCATGGAGAGGAAGGAATTAGGAACTGGGAGAAGAAATGACCCAAAAATCCAAGATCAAAACTTTGATCCCATTTCCCATTCAGAGAAGAGAGACTCAGAAGGACATTAATACACACAATTTAAGAGAAAAACAAGTCTGAAATTGACATAGCCTCTTTTGTTCAATGAAGCTTGGTGTCCCGTTTATTAGAGTGGCTCTGGTCTGGACACATGGCCTGTTCGGTACGGGCAGTTCAAAGGCTCTGTACTGCCATTCTCATCTTTGAGAGTCAAGGGGAGCCCGAACCCTCAGGAAGACCTTTCTGTGCTAAGTTGG
>RCUC01156509.1:0-39688 GCA_003697995.1 Taxidea taxus jeffersonii
AACCTTAAGCTCTCTATCTGTATCACTTCTCAACACTCCACTCACTGTACTAACACATAGATATCGATGCAACATACAAGGACTGCCATATAGGATCTTGTTTTTCTTATTTAATCTTTTGGGGGCTTTGTTAAAACCCTCCACACTTCTGAAGCAAATATAATACCTTGCTCTTTGTATGGCTACATCTGGACATATTAAAATAATGATCCCAGCTTCTCATTGTGGAACTCCCATTTGAAAGTTTGATTTTATCACCATAGTACAAACTTTAAAATATAGGCTATTATATGGTTGTCCATTATAATTAATGCATTCTTTTGGGGCATCAATGCAATGGAGATGTTAAAAATTGGTATTTTTAACACAGTGGTTCCCAGCTATGGGCTGAAGACGCTGGGTATTGAGGGTTTTATGGAAAAAATCTGGAGGTTATTAAAAACCATGTACCTATTTGAAATTTCTCAGTCATGCCCTAGATCAAGTTTTCTCTGATTTTGAAACTCATCTATATAACTATTACCAATGGCTAAAATGTAATCTCCAGAATATCAGAGCCATTTGGATCATCTTTTTTAAAAAGTCTCCAGCACTTAGTACAGAATCACGCATATTGTTGGTCCTCAATAAACATCTGGTGAATAATTGGATACATTAATGACTTATTAGCGTGGGTGGCAGACCTCTGTTCCTGCTGACTCTTGTTCCCCCCACGTGGATATCTATAGACATTCCAGCGTCCACAATGTCCAAAATTTAAGTTTCAACTCTCTCTCTTGCTAAGCCTGCTCCTCCCTCGGGCTTTGTCAGGTCAGTCAATGAATGACTTCAATGTCTGACAGTTGCTCATGCGTGATACCTGGAAAGTGCTCTCAAAACCTTCTTCTTCTCCATGCTTTGCACCCAGGACACCATTAAGTCTGATAAATTCCGAAATATACCTTATCCATCTTCTCTGCCTCCAATCTAGTTAAGCCTCCATGATTTCTTTGCTGTTCTACTCTAATAATAGCCTCCTAATTGGGCTCTCCACATCTTCTGTGTCCTCCTCCATTAATTCACTATATGGCAGACAGGCGGACCTTTTAAAAATGCAAATTGAATCTTCCCCCTTCCTTGCTTAACACATCTCAACAGCTTTCAACTATATCTACAGGAAAATTCAAACCCTGTAACAGGATAAACAGAACCTGCCATTTCTCCAACTCCAGTTTTGGCCCCTTGGCACGTTCCGGTTAGCCTGCTACTAGAAGTTATTTTCCGCTTCCAGTTTTTGCACATTCTAGCTGGACTTTCTACTTGAAAAGTCCCTCCCTCCCATTCTCTTCTCCTTCTGCCTGGCTGACATTTTATTATCCTCCTGGTCTTGGTTTAAATATAACTCGTTCAGGGATGCCCTTCTTAATCTCTCAATTTGAATTAGGTCTCATTATTACTTACTCTAGGCATTTGCTCTTTGCTTAGTACCACTAATCATTATGTCACTTATAGGATGATTTGTATGTCTACCTGTTTATTGTGTGAATTTCCCCACTGGCTATGACCCCCATTAAGGCCAAGTGTCTGGAGTGAAGGAAGCACTCGGAAAGTATTTGTTAAATAGATGAGTCAATGAACGACTACAGAGTTTATAGTGTACAGAGCACTGTTAAATGCATCCTCTGAGATACTGATAAGAGGATACCTGATCAACCCATATCGAAGGCGAGAAAAAAATCCGAGATTCAGTGTGACTTGCCGCAAATCACATGACAAATAAGCCAGGAAATAACAGGATAGAAGCAAACTTAGACTTCCAGACTCCAGATGCAATGTTCCTTCTACTTAGCTTTTAGGAAGCCCAAACATCCATATTTTCCCACTTTTACTCTAAAATACCATCAGAGAAATATCATGGAAAGATGTTGAATAATCAGTAAATACTGTAAATAATACTAGTATGAACAAGTAGCCTCCTCTGGTCTCTAGAATACTTACACTCATTATTTGTCTAACCACCCTATGTCTCTGTAAGTCTACTATTGTCTCCACTTTACAGATGAGGAAACCAGGACAGCTTAAGTACTTATTCCAAGTCAGATGAGAACTCACACGTGGAGACAAGTCCAGTTAGTGCTTTTTCTGGCACATCATCATGGAACACTCATTTCAGGATGCAACAATGCTCAACTTCTGTTGTCCAAAAAGAATAACTCTTTTACAAGAAAAGTGATTTCAAGAAACTTGGCCTTGTGTCTCTAAATAGTGTCTCACTCCATTTGGTTTATCTATTCTGTAAAAGGACAAAACTTTCAGTAATTCAGCACAGAAGCCGATACACACAAATGCAAATCCTTTTGAGAGGCAATCTGGCTCTTTTTTGCTCCTTCCCAGAAATATTTTCTTCACCTGCTCTATAAGTGAACTGTCAAAATTCCCTCTGAGTTAGATACACCCAGGTCCCAGAATCCTGCTGGATGGTTCTGAGGGCTCAATGGTAGACCTTAAATCACAAAAAGAAATCTAGACCACTCGAGCTAACACGTGCTGAACTCTTACTACATCATATAACATACCACTTAACAAGCCTGAGAGATGACTTCTGGTGCTATCTTGAGGTGATGGTTGCAGAAACTACAGCAACAGGTGAGCAAATTTTCCAAAGTCACACAACGAAGATGGGGCTTAAATTAATTGCTACATTAGGTGCCCTCTCTCGAAAGAAAAGAAAAGATGCACTCAAGAAAAATAAGCCCCATGGTCAAAGAAGCCTGGAAATGATGCATGTCATAACCCTTCTTGGGCAATCGTGATGCACATTCACTTACTTAAAGGCGATAGAAAATGAACCTATTTAATATAGTTCTAAACCAGCGTTTTCTAAATATGATTTGGCCACAGAATTCCTTAAGTTCATGGGTTAGCTCAGCTTTGTTGCAATATTGCATTCAACCACAAGATGGCACTAACACTTATCAAATTGCTGTGAGGTCTGTGGTTCTATTCAAAACGAAGGCTTCTCTACTATACACTTTGTGGTTTTCAAGCATTTTTTTTTAGCCACCTGTCCTTTGCTGTTATTAGCTGAACCAGGACCCTCATTAAAATATTTTCTATGGAACTAATGAAATGAAAACAGGGCAACTAAGTATGGGAGAAGAAAGTAAGATGTGTTAGCCCTAAAATAAAATTCTGGTTTTATTGTTATTAACGTCATATTCAAGAGCAAACTTCCTCACAGGTGCACTTTATCAGATAGCGTTACTTCAGAATTTATTTTTCAAAATTAATCCTCTTATTTTATAATTATAAAGTCTATGCTTTAAAAATTGAAGAGTATTCTAGATCTAGGGATTAGTAATTATTTCTGAAACTTAGGATCAAGTTGTTTGAAAAAGACGATTTAGATGGTATGTAAAATGTTTTCTCAGGTAGTAAAGGAACACAGTGTGATACTTTCTTTTCTTTTTTTTTGGAGTCAGGTCCCTGATGAGACTTCAACGTACTACTGTGTGATTGTTTAGCCTTTAGTGTAAATTAAGTCAAACACAGAAAACTTTGAATGGGTCCACTTTTGCTTGCAATAAACACAGTTTTCACAAGATGGCAGCCTCTCTTCCCTTAAAAACAGTACTAAAGATATTTCAATGTAAATACGGGTTTCTCTCCTTAGAATAAATGAGTCTCCTGGTTAACAAATTTAAATCAATCCTATCCCAAACCTAGTATGTAAAGAAACAGAAACAGCTACTCCTGTTTTGGGAACCTCTAGTCATTCGATAATGCTAACCCCTAGTCAAAAAACAATGCCAAATTGAAACTCGGTCTCTTATTGGAAGTAGGGAAAGAAAAGGAAGGGGGGAGGAGGAGAAAGAAGAGCAAAACAGGACAACAGAGAAAGGTAAATGTAAATATTGAGTGTAGACAGTTAAAAACAATTTAAATTTACTTTGGACCTTCCTGAAGGTGCTAGTTTTTCTACAAATATTTTAAGCTGGCCATCTTTCTTGCCCAAATGCAACAAAGAAAGTGTGTATTGCATAACAATGTCCTTCACACTTGAAAGTAATTTAAAGTGATCTTTAAAGCATACTCAGAGCAATAGGTTATGTCTTTATGTACATTTATTTTTCACTAATGATTTTAAAATCTACAAAACAGAGATCTTATTTAGGTATTGAAATTATCTCCTTAGGCTCTCCCATTCCTTCATTTTCTGTTGGAGATTTGGAATGCTCTACAATCAATATACTATATAGGGCAAAATAAATAAAAATATTAAAATTCAAATGTGTGAGGTTTCTAACAGCATTTGCCATACTGTAATAAAATAAGAATAAACTAACATTTTTTCATAATAAGTACTATGAATATTCCAATGAATTTGAAATTTATGGCTAATGAAATTACATGATATGGGACATAGATGAATTAAAAATAATACTGTGATGCAACACAGTCCAGGGCTGAACTAGTAAATTTCTTTCTTTGAAGAGTAGAAGGTACTTCCAGATATGCTATAGACAGAAGGCATATGTGACAGGAATAGGCTATTGATTTATATGAGTAATTTTTTGGCTTGTTTTTCTCTTGTAAATGCAGAGCTCAGGGTATATGAGAAAAAACTCTATATTCATATTTGGGATAAATACAGCTTGCTCAATTCCCTCTCATATGTGGCATAAATTATAGAGGGTATCTTCATACGATTTCCTGATAATGTCTAGGAGTATAGGTAAACTAAAATATGGAAGGGCTGTGCTCATTACATTTTTTTTCCACACTGCTTTAGATAAATATGCTTTAATTTTGAATGTAAATTATATAAATATAAATTATATATTAATTTGTGATAACCACAATAGAGGAGTGTCCTAGACATCATTTTTTTCTAAGGGCTTTTCTTCCTCTGCCTCTGGAACCTCCATCTCTGATCAGTAATTAATGCACTGGCTAGATACAATAGATATTCTTCACCATTAACAATTCTTTTTTTCCCTTAGAGGGAAACAGTTTTCCCTGGAATTGTGCTAGAATATATTATTATGTTTATTCAGCCATCAAAACTCCCCCAAAACTCAAATAGAAGGAAATTTTTAAAAAGTTAAGTACTTTAACTTTCTTATTTAAAAAAAATCTGAATGTTAAAAAATTATACCCTTAAGTTCCTATGCTCTTCTCAATCTTTTTTCTTCTGGTTATCCCAATGCTTCTCTGAAATTGTTTCCTTGACTGTCACCCATAACTTTTAACCACCAATTCCAATGGGTTTTTCTTAGTCTTCAGCCCCTTCTATCTGTGGGTCACAATGAATGTAGTTAACTCCACTGACTGGAATTTCTCCCCTCCCCTCCTCTGCCCATCCCTTCCTTTCCTTTCTTTCTGATTCTGTGACTCTACTTGTATTAATCCTATCTTAGAAAGCATATCCGCCACAGTCAGTTTTGCTTTTTTTTTTTTTAAAGATTTTATTTATTTATTTGACAGACAGAGATCACAAGCAGGCAGAGAGGCAGGCAGAGAGAGAGGAGGAAGCAGGCTTCCCGCTGAGCAGAGAGCCCGATGCAGGGCTCCATCCCAGGACCCTGGGATCAGGACCCGAGCCTAAGGCAGAGGCTTTAACCCACTGAGCCACCCAGGCGCCCCCAGTTTTGCTTTTTTATAGGCAGCGTGGTCTCAGTAAAGTCACTTAAACTCTCTTGTCTATAGTTTTTTGATCTTTAAAGTGAGAGAATTTCCCAAATTTCTCTGAGGAGAGTAGAGGCTCTCTAACGAGATTTCACTTACATGTCATTGACAGAGAACAAACCATTCCACATAAATGAATTTTCCAGTACACTAAAAATTGCCATGTCAGATACCAAGACCTGTTTTATTAATACATTTGAAGAAAGTATTCCTAAAATTTATTGTTTTTCTCCTTTTTAGGTAAATAATGAATATAACTTAAAAAAAATGGTTCAGAGCCTCATACATTGATCATATATGTCTAGGAAATTATCACTAAGGTTCCAGGAAAACTCAGTTAAATCTTCTGTAGAAAACTGGTGAAACCTGGCAGAAATCTTTCAATTTCTGGAACTCCCAAGAGAATGCTGCTAAAAGTCAGAAGATATCTTACAGCAAGATATATATCACAGAAAGATCCCCCCCCCACAAGCATTTCCATAATCTCTAATATATTCTATATATTCTTAGTTTGCTCTATTCCTTTAAATTTAGAGTTGTTATAAATTCAGTATGAATGACAGTAATATTTCTATTATATGTGCCAGTGAATAAAAAGTGGTTCTTAAAATATAACAAGTTAAAAGTGACATGAGGTGTAAGGAGCCTTAGTTCCTGGATCACTGTGTGGAGGGGAGCCATCTGCCAACCAGAGGCATGTGCCTTGGACTATTATGTGGGTGAGGAATAAGCTTCTGTTACATTTGAGCCATTAAATATCTTAAGGGCGTGTTCATAGCAGCAGCTCAGCCTACCTTAACCAACACAGATACCTACATCTTGTGAATTCTAATTATTACAATTCGACTTACAACCACAGTTTGACCTGTCCCACCTCAGAAATGCACCTAAACCTTTTGGTTCTAATTCTTAAAATAGCTCTTGGAATTATCTCTATTATCTTCATCTAGATCATTCTTACAGACTTCTGCCTGGTCTCCCTGCTTCCCTTCAAATCTCTTCCCCAAGTACTGCGGGAGGTCTCTTTGTCATGTACAAATCAGGCTCTTGATTCATCAGAGACTCTGTTTCACTCCACCTTTCCCACCCACAAGCATTGCTTTGGGCAACCCAGGCCCCAGAACTCGTGCTCAGGGTCAGTTCTCAAGGCTTCTCTTGTCCAGGGGATTTTGCATAAACTGGGTATATTTTTATTATTTATACTCTTACCATAGGGCCTTCTGATCCTAAGTCAGCTTCTCTGTCAGACTGAGCCCTAACAACCATTTCTTTCATTTTTGTTTTAGTAATGGAGCTTCTGTGAGTTTAGCAGCACATGTAATCCCCTCATTAGAGAATTTCTTATCCTCCAAGCAACAGGAGTGGCCACATGATAAGTCCGTGCTGGTAAATGGGAGCAGATATGACATAACAAGACTTCTGGATCTTCTGGTGAAAGGTAGAACAGTTGCTTTGAATCAGAAGAGGAAGCACAAGGGATGCAGGCAAAGCCCCTTCACCAGCCTGTGATCTCTCCTTTTTGGACTCAATGTGGGACCACACATCTTTTTGAAGCCACTGTACCTATGGGTCTCTTTTTACCAGAAGCTTGGCTTGCACTCTCAGACACCTTTCCAAGTAGATTTTGCTTCTCGATGAGTATGTTTCTTATTAGAATGATTTATTTGACTTTGTACAGCTAATCAATCTTGTTTGGGTTCCATTCAATCCATTTCATAATATCAGGTGATATGAACTTGCATTACCCACCGCCTGGCCATTCCTGAGCATGGGGACTTCTCGACTTACAGAACTGGAAGGTAAAATCCAGTCAAGACAAGAAAAAAGGACAAGGTGGGAAGAAACAAACTTACCTGAATACTTACTAGGTGCCCGGAGCTTTTCACACAATATTTCATTTAGTTATAACTATAGCCCCATGAGGTAAGTTAAGCCAGCACAAAGTTGGCATCCAAAAGATGTTTGCTGAATATATTAATAAATTGATATTCTTAGTAATTTACAGATGAGTAAACTGGTTCAGAGAGGTTAGGCTGTTTGACCTGATTATGGGATCTATTTGATTCTAGATTCCAAATGTAGTCCACTACACCATGATGTCTACCTACCATAAGCTTTTCCAACCAACTGACAGGTCCCACCTATCTCAAACTATTGTTTTTGACCTTCACCCTTCCCATATGGTGACCCCCTTCAGAGACTGGATTCTATACTAGGAAGCCATAGAGCTGACTGAACTTGGCAATCTTTAATTCTGAAACATTATCATGGCAGAGTAGCGGTTAGACAAACATGGGTGAATGTGATTGGGGAGCTGGTTCATTTAGTGTCCTTTGCCTCCATCTGACAGAAAATCTCATGAGGGCAAGAATTCTTGTGCATCCCAGAACCTACCATGAACCTACCAGGTTCTCAACTGATCAGTAAATATTTGTTGACTTATATGAATAACATACATTACCACTAATATACTAGCTTTGCTAAGGGGGTTACTCAGATGCCTAAAACTAGGGTTCTCTGCAAAGAAGGAAATTGTTCAATGGTGCTCCACAGAAAAATCTAATTAAAAAGTGTCAAATTACTTAGTGTATTTTGAAGGGGATGAAAGCTTATTTTCACCCCCATCTACAACAGAGGTAGTTTGATGCCATGTAGGGTGGTGGTGGAGAACTAGACCTCCAAGTTAGAAAGCCTGGGTTCCAATGTTAGCTCCAGTACTTACGAGATGTATAATCTGCAAAAAGTCATTAACTCAGAGGAAAATGAAGATGGTATTCAAACCTCATGAAGGTCATTTTGAGAGTTTAATTACTTAATTTATATTAGGTACTTAGCACAGTTACTAGTACAAACTAAACATTCAGTAACACTTAGCCATTATTCTTAATCTTATCCAACACGGAGACAAAGTAATATAATTACATCACAACTTGAAAACCTGAAGATAACAAAACTGAAATAAAGAACTACAAACATATCAAAATGGTTATCAAATCTCTGACTTCCCATGCTGAATAATTCATTTCAGTTGAGATAACAGTTACAACTTAGCTACTTTCCTTAATCATTTAAGAACACATAAACACACAGCAGAAAAATAACTATTATTTTCTGAGATTTCTCCTTTCTAGTTATGTTAGATATAGTAACTCTATCAGATTTTTTAAGAAGAAAAAATAGCCTAGAAATAATTATAAACATTGCATGAATAAATATAAGTATAAGGAAGTATCATAAAATATGACATTAAAATAACTGGAGCCCATAGTACATAGCCACTAAAAAAAGAAAAGAAAAGAAAAGAGTTATTGCAACTCTAAGAAGAAAACAGAATCTTCGCCATCAATCAAAACAATAAGTAAAAGCAATGTAAGTAGTTTTATGACTCTTGTTGATTGATTACCATCATTAACTGAATCAATTTCAAGACAACTATATTACAGTGTGATTAAAATGCATCACAGATGCCAGGCCATGGAATTATATATCCCTTGGCATATTCTCAAATTCAATTTGAGAAAAAAGACAAGTCAGTGGTCTCCTACTTGTCTCCCTGCTTCTTGTCTTCTCCACTCCGACTCATTCTCCATGATCCTATGCCTAGGATTTTGTTTTTTGACACAACAGTCTGCTGTTACTCCCTTGCTTTAACTTCCTCATTGCTTTCTCATGGATTTCAGAACACAGTTCAAACTCCTTGGCAGGTCATACCAAACGTTTCTCTGTGAATTTCTCTAGACTCCTGTTTTGCCAGAACAAAACTCGCAGCACCTCAAATTTACAGCTTCTTTCCCAGGCCAGTGCCCTTCCTCATCACTTTCCTTTTGCCTTGAACTTGACAGTCCCCACCATCTTCAGTCCTCTTCTGGTACCAGATGCAAGTCTCCCTGCTGGGCGGACATCTTTCCTGCCATTATGTGGACACTATTTGGCCCTTCTCTTATGTTCCCAAATAACCACTGCCACAGCACTTGTCCCTGGGAGGACCTGTTTACTTCTGATGGCTGGTGATAATCAGGACTCCCGGGTTATCATCTGTGATCAAGAAATGTGGCTTGACTGACAACGCTCATTTTACCTGAATAAAGGAATGTCTGTCTCATGTCAAAATCACAGAGAAACTAGTAAGGGAACAAGTATGTAAGTTGTCTATCCTTTATTTCTTGCTCTTCCCCACTCCCTTATTCATTAGGATCCCAAGAGTCTCATTCAGATTTTATTTTCAAATACTGAATCCGAACTATGAGAAGTTTAACATCAAACCAGCACTGAGCCATCACGTCCACCACAGCAAGCATTCTGCCATTGCCACTTTCCCACACTATGGTGAGGCACTGTAATTCCTAAAAATGGTCGGGATGTCCCAGTTTTACAAAGTGCTTTTAGACAATCTCGTGTTAGTAGAAATCTGCTTAGAGTGCCTACTTATTTGATCGATAGACTGATTTGGACTTATTCAGAATCATCAACTAGAAATTGTACCAGAATAAAGGTGAATGAATATGCTTGTGACACGTCTTCCATTATTACACGAAATGTCCAATAAATAGATAAACTATACAGTAAACAGTGCCACATTTTTGTACAAAATCTTAGAAGAAAGATTATTTTTCTCAGTACAGAGAAATGACAGCTGACAATGCTACCTTTCACTGACATCTGTGTTTTCCTCTCCTTTACAGGTAAGTAGCTAAACTACATTTTCTCTTCTTTTACTTTAGGTCGGACCATGGGACTAAGGGCTGAGTTCTGGCCAAGAAATGAGAACTGAAGTTGTAGCCTAGCCCATGACATCTTCCCATATGCAATCTTCTCTTTTTTTTCCCAGTGCTGACAAAGCAGGACCACAGGAGAGATGAGGGCAGGACCACAGGCTAGAAAGAGTCTGGAGTTCCTGAATGAAACAGAAGCACTACTAACAACTACAATGGACTACGAAGTGATAAATATATTTTTATTTTGTTAAACCACTGAGATTGGGGTGTTCATCTTTTACAAGTCCTAACACTACTTACCTTAACTGATACAAAAATTGATTCCAAGAATGGGCGCTGCCATTAAAAGAAAAAAATCCCTAAAATACATAACATTGACTTAGCGGCTAGGTGCTAGACAGCAAGGTAACACTGAAAGGTTGGATAGTATTTTTAGGCCACTATCAACATTTGGTAAAACTGTTCTTGTGATGACCGGCAAGGCAAACTACCTGCTATCGAACCTAACCTTGAGGGGACACTGTTGGAAAGAGCCAGAATGCAGGTGTGTATTTTCTATAAGTGATTGCTTTTGTAAGTAATCATAAGAAAGAGATGAGTTCAGATGAAAATAGGTTGATTCACAAGTAGAAATAAAAGGAAGTGAAGAGAAGAAATGAAAAAGCTCTTTTTAGACCCCAAATAATAGAAAAATAATATTGAAAAAGCCTTTGAACAACAAAAGCTCATTAACACAGCCTAGAGGCAAATGTTAGATTGGTTTTCCCATGCAAGCACCACAGCCTTAAGGTACATGTCATTGTATTAAAAGGGAGAAGTAAAGAAATAAATCATGCCTGAGGAGTCTAAGAAAGAACAGTGGGTATGGTTGTTGGCACCCGGAAAACAAAGAAGTTTTTGAGAGAAAGAACTTGGTTGAGCTACTTGATCTTACACCAGCAGGAAGCAGGATGATCAGTCCACTTCATATCAATTTCAGATATGGCTATAGAGGATAAAGAACTTCTCAGGTGGTGAAGACAGTTGGTACAGAGAACCAACAAGAAGATTCTTCCCAGGTGGTAGAATTCTACTCCAGCAACTTCCCTACCCTCCAGCTAAGTGGCCTTCATAAAGTCTGTCCATGGAGGTTTCAGAATTGCTATGGGAAAGGAACTGCTATGTGTCTCCCATACTCTTCATTTTGGTCACTATCTGCTGGATGTCTATGGTGAGGTGGTAGGCAGATTTATATTTTAAAGGGCTACAAGGAGCCACATTTGGATCTGATAAGGATTTCCTTTCATTCGGAGATCTTGCATTTGGAGCTGGACACAGTGACCATACGGAGGGACTCTGGGCTGTTTCCCTTGGGGAAGGGTGAATGTCTTCTTTGCGCAGAAGGAAGCATGAACCTGATATCTGGTGACCAGAAAACTGGAATACAGCCAGGACTGCTACTTCTTGGCCATATACATGTTTTCTTCTTCTTCCTGAGCACATAGCTGGCCTATAGCTACCAGGCTCCTGTAAAACTGGGAATGGACAAGAATCTGCATTTTGGTCAGTTGAATATAAGCCAAGAAGATGATGTGTCACTTCTAAGCCTGGCATAGGAAAAAACTCCCATGTGTGACTCTTATTCTATTTCCTTATCCATAGGCTGAAGAGAAAAGGCTTGAGGACCAAAAGGAGTAAAAGGTGTTTCTCAGGGAGGAACTTAGTATATTGGACTCCATATTGCTTCTCTGCCTCTTGATGCTGTGACCTACAGCTTAGGAACTTCTGCTTAGCCCTGCATGTAGGCATGCTAATAATTGAAGGAATTTTGGGGTGCCTGGGTGGCTCAGTGGGTTAAAGCCTCTGCCTTCGGCTCGGGTCATGATCCCAGGGTCCTGGGATTGAGCCCCACACCGGGCTCTCTGCTCGGCGGGGGGCCTCCTCTCTCTCTCTCTCTCTCTGTCTGCCTCTCTGCCTATTTATGATCTCTATCTGTCAAATGAATAAATAAAAAAATCTTTAAAAAATAATTGAAGGAATTTTGCATACAGCTGAGATTTTCAAAAACTACTCTTTACCCAAAGCCTACCTCACCTAAGGAGATATGGAAGTACCCAGAGAAGTTGTCATCTCAATTCTTTTAAGACTGAGGAGTGATCATGACTCAGGAGGGATTGAAACCATGCAGCAGAAGGCTAATGAGATTGAAACTAGCAGAAAAGATAAAGCTTATTTTTCAGAAAGCTGTTTCTCCCTAATCAGCTATTGTGTCTTTTCAGAGCCCATTAGCAAACCCACTAGTTGTCTCTGCAGAATCCTAGACTTAAGGTCAACTTGAATTGATAAGATTCCAGCCTATGAACAGGCAAGATCCTGAGTTCCTTACCCGAGATAATGAGCCTAAGACTCTACCCAGTTTATACCCCCTCTCGGAGCATGCCCATAATCTCTTCCCTTGACCTAAGATAACTTTCTCACAACAGGAGCTGAATTTTGACCCATTCTGCTGTTGTCTCTTGATCCCAGCCCGTTCAGGGAGGTGGAGTCCTCTTGTCTCTTCCTTTGGCTGCCTCTGGAATAAACTCCTTCCTTACTGTTTATCTGCAGTCTCAGTGAGATGGACTTCGCTGTGCATTAGGCAGATGAACTTGGGTTTAATTACAAAGGGAATTAATAATACTAGATGGGAAAAGTCCCCTAATGACTGTGTGGAGCAGAGTTGAAGCCCCACTCTCCAACGCTGACCCCTACTGGGCTATGATAAGAGTAGGAGATAAGATTCTATTATGTTGGGGCACCTAGGTGGCTCAGTGGTTTAAGCCTCTGCCTTTGGTTCAGGTCATGGTCTTAGAGTCCCGGGATCCCACCTGGCATCGGGCTCTCTGCTTGGCGGGGAGCCTGCTTCCCCTTCTCTCTCTGCCTACTTGTGATCTTTCTCTCTCTGTCAAATAAATAAATAAAATATTGTAAAAATATATATATATTTTTAAAAGATTATATTATGTTAAATCACTGCCATTCAGCAGTGTTTTCCCTTCAAAACTGAGTGATGATAATAGTCTTATAGAAAATGAAGTCTTAGTATTGGAAGGGGACTTTGTTCAGTCTTTCCCTGAAAACAAGAATCCCAGCTACAAAACTGACAGTTGACAGATGGTCATGGAATGTAGAGGTAGTTAGAATACCTTCGGCTCAGCACTCACTTCAAAATTAAATTCAGTATTTGTTGAACACACACACTGTGTGAAATAGTATTTCATTTTGGCCAAATTATAAAAAGTTACAAAATGTATGTTAACTGTTGTATGTATGTAGCTAACCTGGTTCCTCTGTATCTTTAGAGTGACAATAGCCAGTCTCTGTTTCACAGATACCCCCTCCAAGCATGTGCAGCCCCTAACACCTTTTTCATTGGCATGATTATATCTCTAAGGTCATTAAAATAAATTTACAATAAGCTAATCTCATCAATTATTTTTCAAAGAGAGATATTTTAGAGGATATGCTTTTACAGGTAAACAGTAAAAGGGAAAGATTTTCTTATTTTCAAAGTACAAGTTTAAAAGGAATGATTACAGTTACCTTATATCCCTAGATTATCAATTAAAGGCTTTTCTTCAATTGTATTATTTGATATGGTCAATGTTTATATAAGTTTTATAAGCTAGTAAAAAAGATAAGCAAAGCAAAATGTTAACACCTACAACATAACTAAAATACTTGAACAATGAAAAATCCTTCACCCCTTATGCTAAAAACAGTTAATAAGTGTTTAAAGTGACAAGGGACTTCAAAACTTGCTATTATCCTGCTAAAGGATGACATCACCAACAAAGGCAAAGATGGCAGGTACAGGACAGTAGTTAATTGTTGTGCATCCTTGTTCCTATCCCCAATGCTGTTTTCCCTTCTCTTATTTGCCAGTGTATAGAAAAGCCCAGGATCTGCACTGGCAAGTTTCACAAAAACTGTAGAACCAACCTTATCACTACATTTCCCCATGATCCACTCTTCCTTGGCTTCTGCCTTTTTGCCGAACTTGCTATTTTTTCCATTCCCATTAATATTCTCTTACTTTTTAAAGGAAGGCAGGGCTTTTTCCTAATAAAAGATTTGAGCTAGTTTGCAGAGTGAATGAATTCCCCAGCTGGTATACTTTTCCTTTTCTGAAATGCATTCATGAATTCAACAATATTTACTGCAGGCCTATGATGTGCTAGGCATTGGGGATTCGGTAGAGCAGAAAACTAAGTCTCTATTCCCAAGGAGCTTTCATTCTAGGGGAGGTAAACTGCTAATAAGGCGGCAGATAATATGTTATGTGCTGATCGGTCTGTGCAACAACATAAAGCCATGGGTAAAGAGATGGTGATCAGAGGGGCCTCCTATTTTAGATGGGATACAGACAGAAAGCCTGCACTGGAAGGAAATATTTGAAAAGGGACCCAAAGGAATGAGGAAGAATTTCAGGCAGAGGAAGCAGCAGGTATGGAGGCCCAGAAGGATTCTAGAGTGAGTGACCAAGAAAGTGAGCTGGAGGAGAGGAAATCAGAGCTTACTGAAACAACAGATCATGTGGGGCCTTATAAAACCTTGGTAAGGCCTTCGAGCTGTTCTTAAGTAAGTTAAAATAGAAGAGCAAGTGAATAAGTAGACTAAGATCATTAAGATTTTCCTGTCTGATGTCAAAAGACCTGTCTTTGATTAGAGAATACACCAATACCTGAAAAATAGGATGTACTCAAAGGGCCAATTATAAAAGGGCAAGTATATTGTTTTCTTCAGTTACTCAAAGCAATTTTTAAATTTAAGACTAGTTCGTCTACAATATTTGGACAAAGGCAACCTAAAGGTTAATAATGCATATAAAACAAATGGGAATTTTTATACTTCTCATCTTCATGTCTATACTACATCCTTTAAAATTTAGATTTCTAAGCTATATATAATACAGTATAATTGGATATAAAGTATACTCAGATTCTGTCATGACTCCTGTTGATGCCAACATTATCTTATTTTGATATTAGCATAAAAATAAAATAGATTTGGCAACCAACATTCATCACTAGACTATCATATTTAAGATAATGAGAATTCATTCAATGTTAATGGTCTGCTCAGCACATAATGAGACATTACTGGAAGCTGGTGGTAAATGTCCTCCCTTCTGGGGCAGTAAGAATTCTGAAACGTACCCCCAAGATTTCTCATCTCAATCCCTGGACTGTGAGTATGATGAGATCTCCTATCTGTGATTATGCTGTTTATAGGACAAAGGGATTCTGCACATGTAAGTAAGGTTACTCATCAGATGACTCTGAGTTCATCAAAAGGGAGACTGTCAGGGTAGAACCAATCTCATCTAATTTCCTTTAAAAGCATAGTGTTTTCTCTACTTGGTAGCGGAGAGTCACATTTGAAGCACGAGAGGTAATTGAAATCCTATTGCTGGACTGAATATAAAGGGGACCACATGACCCAAGACTAGCTTCTAGTTGCTCAAAGCAAACCCTGACTGACAGAGAGCAAGAAAACAGGGGCCTTACTCCCATAGCCATAAAGAAATGAATTCTGCTAATACCAAGAATAAACTTGGAAGTGGACCCTGAGCTCCAGATACGTGTTCAGCCCAGCTGACAACTTGATTTTGACCTTATGAGACTCTGATCAGAGAACCCAGTTTTGCCAAGCTGATTCCTGACCTACAGAACTTGGACCTGTTAGATGGGTATTATTTTAAACTGCTAAACTTGTGTACATTAGTTACAAAGCAACGGAAAAATAATGAGCTGACCTTGAAAAATATACTTATGGTACAGCCAGAGAAATTAAAAAAAATAGCCAGAAGGAAACACATTTGAGCCTAATAAAAGCCTTCTTTATATTAAAAAGAATATTAGTGTATTAGCTAGAGGGCTAAGATACTAAGATATCATAACAAAGCAATAAAAAATATAGTGGATTAAACGGGAGAGAAATTCATTCTTCTTTTGCAAAACCATAGAGCAAGAAGTAACTCTAAGGCAATATAACATTCTCAACGTGTGGCTTCTGACCTTTGGTCCAAGACAGTTACTCCTCCCCAAACCCCCAGTTTTACTGAGATATAATTGTGTAAGTTTAAAGATGTATAGTATTTCTCTGTTTTCCACATCTCATATCAAAGTATCCACTTTGGTTTGACCTATCGGGACCTTGGCTAAACTTTAGTCCTTTGATCATGATCAGGTTTACTAAGAATATAATACAGGCTTTTTGTTTTTTCTTCACTAAGGACCAACAGTTCACACTTCAGAGCACTTGAGCATGGTGCTTAGGTCTATTTGCGATTATTATTTTTATTTAAAGAGCTAAGACATGTTGCATGCTTTCTAAAGGCCAGGCATTGTCCTTGTCACTTTACATGTCTCAACTCAGCAAATCCTCAAAATAATTTTATACTATATTCTCTCATTATTTTATACTATATATTCTCTAATTGTAATTATCATGAGCACCACCGTCGTCTGTATCAATACCAATACAGGACTTTGCAGGGCTGCCACGTTGCACAACTCAGTGGATTCCTGGAACTGACGATGTGCTAGGTGTTGCTCAGGCTAGCTGCTCTGTAAATGCTCATGGATAGGAATTTTTAATACTTGTGCACTTTGCGCTTTTTGTGTCCCTTTTCATATCCCTGGTGTTCTGAGCAGTTCTGACTTAGGCTGAAGATCAATTCTTCAAAAGGCATTATTTATAGAGTTTCAAAAGGGAGTACAAATCAAAAATAGAATCTGTCTTAGGTTGGAACAGGGAATAATATTTCAGGGGCAAGGGACACGTGGGTGGCTCAGTTGGTTAAGCATCTGCCTTCGGCTCAGATCACAATTCCCAGATCTTGGGATTGAGTCCTGAATAGGGTTCCTTGCTCAGTGGGGAGGCTGCTTCTCCCTCTGCCTGCTGGTCCCCCTGCTTGTGCTCTTTCTCTTTCTGACAAATAAATAAATAAAATCTTTTTTAAAAATTTGAGGGGCAAAAGAGCATAAGAGAAGTCTTTTAATGATGGAGTAATTCAGGCTATACCTTGGGACTTCCTCAGGATAGTCTCCAGGACAATTTGCATAACCTGAACAAATAACTTAATGAGTATGCGTAGAGAATAAGAGCTACACTCCCTCATTTGTGTTTGGGACGTTGCACACTATTTTCATAAGTCATAGGCATGACTCCATGAAAGCCTAAAAGCTTTTCCTGTTGAATATAAGACAGCTTGGAAAGTTTCTTAACTGGCTGAGCTACCCAGGTGCCCTGACAGCTTGGAAAGTCTCTTAATGTTGAGTGTGGTTTTTCTCAGAGACTTTTATAGGCTTCCTCTGTTTGCTTAAGCCTTTCCCATTTAATTATGCTCTCATTATGAAAGGAAGTAAAAATTATAAAGTCCAAAAAACTTGATTTTGTCTTTGCTACTATCAGAGACATCGATCCTGTTTGACACAGACACTGTACATTGTGACGAGGCTCTGTAGAAGCTAAAGGATTACATTCCAGTTCCAGCAGGATTGTCCTCTTCAGCTAGAGCTTTGTGTTTATTTTTACATTTCAACTTATTTATTTTCTTTAAAGTTGTTTCCTTATAAATTTATTCAAGTAGTATCCTCCAAGCTAAGGCAAATCTACTTTTCATAGATACTAAAAGCACAGGTTTATATTAATATTCTTGAGATAGAGATATAGCTTTTTAAAATACCTTAATGTTAAGAGATATTGAGATAATGTGAAGAGTTACTTTTTTCTGGGCTGATCTACAAGTCTTCACAGAATAGCAATGTATCTTCTGAGTCATTTCAATCTTCCCTAACCTCTCCATTTCCTCTTAGAAATGTGACAATTGATTTCTATTGCATTCAAATGATTGCTATCTCAAGAATTAATGAATATACTTTCCAGATGCTAATGCTTTAGTAAAACGAAAGGGCTCTTTAGCAATTTTGTGTGTTGGATGTTGCAAAAACGATTTTTGGAAGGAGGTTTTTGAAAACGACTTGGCATCTGATAATTTCACATGTTCTTTTATCTGGTTCTCTACCTTCTAACCTCATTAAGGGAAACTATTTTAAGATTTGATTAAGTCCAATGGCTCAAAGAATGTTTTTTTTGTGTGTGTGTGTGTGCGTGGTTTTTGTTTGTTTGTTTGTTTTTAGTAATATTTTCCAGCAAAGCTATATAACATAATATACCATAGTAATATACCATAATCACAGGAGTGATAGCCCCTCATGCCCACAGATTCCACCCATACTAACAGGGAGAGAATTAATAAAAGGACATAGATCATTAGGGGTCAGTTTAATTCTGCTTACACCACATGCCTTAAATCCAATTTTCTTGGACTAGAACAGATCAAGATGTACACAAATGTAAGCATTAAACTAGAACAGACATTGGTTCAATGCATAATTTACTATATTCTAGTCCTCACCACAGGCTCTCCAGGTAGAGGCCCAAAGCACGGATAAATTACAAATTTTACCAACCTGAGGCCCACCTTGGCATGGCCCAGGTCACATTCCCCAGGGACTTCCCCTATTACTCTTCCTACCAATTATGCTGGACTTCATGCTTTGTCTTCACAAAATATGAGACATATCCTCAGCATCACAAAAGCAATTGCCTTTTTCAATTTTTAGCAAGAACCCTGCTTTTCTCGCCCCATGAGACAGAGTGGCCATTGGTGCTGGAATAAATAGAACAAAGACATACAAGGAGCAGACTGTCAATAGCATAAATTGAATAAAAGAGAAATCCTTAGAAAGCAAAAACTGTAAAGCTGAATATTAGAACCAATTAGAATATATAATACTAACTAAAAATAATGGTGAGAAAAGTCTTTGCAGCTCTCATTCAAAAACATTCACTAATTTGACCAATAATACTTCAATTAACATCATGCTAATAGTAATTTGTTGGGAAGGATGATGGAAATACAGATATATCCTGTTTTACTGTACTTTGCAGATATTGCATTTTTTACAAATTGAAGGTTCTGGCAATCCTGCCTTGAGCAAGTCTATTGGAGCCATTTTTCTAATAGCATAGGCGCACTTCGTGTCTCTGTGCCGCATCTGGTAATTTTCACAACGTTTCAAATTTTTTCATTATTACTATAGTTACAGTTACGGTGATCGTGACCAGTGATCCTTGATTTTATTATTGTAATTGTACTGGGGTGCCACGAACTATGTCTATATAAGGCAGTGAATGTAAGTGGTAAGTGTTGTATGTGTTCTGACTATCCCACTACTGGCTGTTCCTCCGTTTCTCTCTCTCTCCTCTGCCTCCCTATTCCCTGAGAGAACAATATTGCAATTAGGCCAGTTAATAGCCCTACAATGGGTTCTAAGTGTTCAAGGGAAAGGAATAGGTTCACGTCTTTCATTTTAAATCAAAAGCTAGAAATGATTAAGCTTCGTGAAGAAGGTAAGTTCAAAGGTGACATAGGCCAAAAGCAAGGCCTCTTGTGTCAGTCAGCCAGCCAAGTTATACATGCAATGTAAAAGTTCTTGGAAGTTAAAAGTGCTACTCCGGCAGACGTAAGAATGATAAGAAAGTGGAATAGACCTACCGCGGATACTGAGAAAGTTTTAGTAGTCTGGATAGAAGATCAAACCAGCTACAACAGGCCCTTAAGCCAAGGCCTAAAACAGAGTAAGGCCATACCTCTCTTCAATTCTATCGAGGCTGAGAGGTGTGGAAGCTAAGAAGAGCTGGAAGCTAGCAGAGATTAGTTCATGAGGTTTAAAGGAAGAAGCTGTCTCTGTAACACGCAAGTGCAAGGTGAAGAGGTAAGTGCTCATGGAGAAGTTATAGCAGGTTATCCAGAAGACCTAGCTAAGAGAATTCATTAAGGTGGCTACCCTCAGCAACAGATGTTCCACGTAGATGAAACAGCCTCATATTGAAAGAAAATGCCATCTAGGATTTTTATAGCTATTTTTATAGCTTCTTGAGAGAAGAAATCAATGTCTGCCTTCAAAGTTTCCAAGGATGGGGTACCTGGCTGGCTCAGTAAGAAGAGCATGTGACTTTTGATCTAAGAGTCAAGAGTTTAAGCCCCATATTGGAGGTAGAATTTACTTAAATAAACTAAAAACAAAAAAAAAATCTCAAAGGACAGGCTGACTCTCTTATTAGGGGCAATGTGGCTGGTGACTTTAAGTTGAAATCAATGCTCATTTACCATTCGGGAAATCCTGAGGCTCTTAAGATATACGCTAAATCTTCTGCCTCTTCTCTGTCAGTGGAACCAAAAAACCTAGATGACAGCATATGCAATTATATAACATAGTTTACCGAATATTTTAAGCCCACTGTTTAGACCTGCTTCTCAGAAAAAAATATTCCTTTCAAAATATTTAGTGCTCATTGACAATGTACCCAATCACCCAAGAGCTCTGATGGAGAGAGACGTACAATGAGATTCATGTTGTTTTCATGACTGCTAACACAATGTCCATTTTGCAACATGTGGGTCACAGTGTAATTTCAATTTTCAAGCCTTACTATTTAAGAAATACATTTTGTAAACCTATAGTGGCCATGCGTACTGATTCCTCTCATGGATCTGTGCAAAGTAAATTAAAAACCTTCCAGGAAGGATGCATCATGCTAAATGCCATTCAAAAATCTGTGATTTGTGGGATGGGGTTTAAAGCTCAACTTGAATAGGAGTTTGGAAGAAGTTGATTTCAATGCTCTGGGGTGACTTTAAAGGTTCTTCAAGACTTCGGTGGAAGACATCACTGCAGATGTGATGGAAACAGCAAAGGGAACTTGAGTTAGAAGTGGAGCCCAAAGATGGGGCTGAATTGTTGCATTCTCATGATAAAACTAACAGATGAAGAGCTGCTTCTTAAGGATGAGCAAAGAAAGTGGTTTCTTAAGACAGAGTCTGCTCCTGGTGGAGATACTGTGAAGACTGTTGGAATGACCAGAGACCCAGAATATGACAGAAACTTAGTTGAGGAAGAAGCTTTGGAATTTGAGAGCACCGACTCCAATTCTGAAAGAAGTTCTACTGTGAATACAATGCTATCAAACAGCTACAGAGAAATTATTTGTGAAAGAAAGAGTCAATCAACTTGGCGAACTTCACTGGTTCTCTTATTTTAATAAATTATCACAACCATCCCAAACCTCAGCAACCACCACCCCAATCAGTAGCAACCATCAACAGCAGGCAAGAGCCTAAACCAGCAAAAAGATTACAAGTAGCTGAAAGCTCAGATGACTAGCATTTTTTAGTAATAATATTTTTTTTTGAGAGAGAGAGATGGGGGAGGGGCAACATAGAGAGTCAGAGAGAGAATCTTAAGCAGGCTCCACATCCAGCATGGAGCCCAGTGCAAAGCTCAATCTCATGACCCTGAGATCATAACTTGAGCTGAAACCAAGAGCTGGATACTGAAAATACTGAGCCACCCAGGCACCCCTAGCAATAAACTATTTTTATTTTTTTTAATTTTTTTAAACAAAAATTTTATTTGTTTATTTGGCAGACAGAGATCACAAGTAGGCAGAGAGGCAGGCAGAGAGAGAGGGGGAAGCAGGCTCTCCGATGAGCAGAGAGCTCGATGCGGGGCTGGATCCCAGGATCCTAAGATCATGACCTGAGCTGAAGGCAGAGGCTCTAACCCACTGAGCCACCCAGGTGCCCCCAATAAACTATTTTTAAATTAAGGTGTGTACATTGTTGTCTGTTCAGATGTAATGCTATTGCACACTTCATGGACTGCAATGTAGCGTAAACATAACTTTTATACACAATGGGAAACTAAAAAGTCCCTTTGATTCTCTTTACTGCGATATTCACTTTATTGCAGTGAAACCCAAACCCACAATATCTCAGAGTTATGCCCTGTAGATGATCAGAGGGCTCATATCTCGGAGTTATGCCTTGTAGATGATCAGAGGGCTCACTTTGTGTCTTCCTCTAAAACATTATATGTAGAATCCTATTAAACCTTTAGAACAAGGCTAGAAGGAAGATGCTCTTGTTACCACATTTTACATATGAGGCTTAGCTCTTCAGTGACCCACTTCTGTCTTTCTGATGCCCACCGTATGCTGTGGCAGAGGCTGCCACTGTCTGGCCATATCCCATCTGGTTTCTCAGCTTTCCTAAACACCAAAGACTTTCTCCCTGCATTCCTTCCTCAAGCACCTGTGACTTTCTGCAGTGACAGGAACGTGCTTCACGCATATGTGGCTCAGGCCCATACACCTTGGAGAGCAGGCCTCAGTAGACGGCAAATAGAAACTGTTAAATGAACAGTCCATCTTCGTGGTTACTCATCAGGACTTGCTGGGGACATTCTACATCATGTCTCAGAGGTCCCAGAGGTAACCTGATTTTTCACTATCCCTGTACTGACCTGACCTCCTTCCCTTCCCTGTGTTATTCTCACCCCTCCCACTGCCTCATAGAGTTATCCCCCAGAGAAACCCAAATCCATGTCTCAGGCTCTGCTTCCACATAACCTAACCTAAAAAATATGGTCTTTTCTTCTATGACAGACTGCTAATAAGATATTATTTAAAATAACTGACTAAAGTTTGAGAACTTCTAAACTTGAACATACTTTTTAGAAAAGCAATTTATTTTATTCTTATAATTTATACTCAAAATTTTCTTTAATAAAGTATAAAGCTTTGTTCATTGTTTTCTAAATTTAACTAGGAATTATTCTCTGATAACTTTTTTCAATAGGTACTATGTTCTCAAAACACTGGAAAATTTAGAAAAGCTTATATACACAATTTTGTAGTCAATGTCTCTTGGTACATTTATTACAAAAACGTAATCCTTTAAAATTTAAGGCCACTCCTCAGTCTGCCTTTGAAAGATGTTTGTGGGTGACACATTGGTCATTCTTCAACTGTGAGGATCATTTCACCTTAAACCATAAAGCAGAGCAACTACACATATTCACAATGGGCAAAATCCACGCTTAACACAAAGGGGAGATGAATAATGGACATAATAAACGATGAAATGCAGTAGAAGCTATAAAGATAGAGAATGTCCCCTTTTCCAAAGAGCCACTTTCCTTTCATATGGTAGGGCTTGCTTGATAGACTTCGAGCCATGAGTTTACATTTCAAATGGTTGTGAAGATCTAGGAGTCTTTCCTTTTCTCAAGAGAGGATCTGTTCACTTCAGAAAGACATGCTCTTTTTCTCTCTTAAGCGGGGAGGAGGGCCCGCTGTGCCCCTGTGTTATAAAACTCCCCAGTTGTGTAATTCTGGTTCTTCTCCACAGTACAGAGCCTCTGGAAATGCAGCTGACATTTGTTCTCATGGAATCTCTCTGAAGACAGCGAAACGTGGGAAACCAATACTATAAGGAATAATGTCTGATCTTTGATCTAGAAACCTTGTGTTTGCTCTCAGAATAAAATAAAGATAGATGCTAAATCTTTGATATGGCCCGGAGGGAGACTTTTTTTACTTGCAAAAAAAAAAAATTGTGAGATATTTCTGATACATATTCATAATTAAATTGAAATATTTTCTTTCCACTGTTCTTGGAGGACCCACACGTGAGGCAGCCTGATGGGATGGAGACCAGAAGTGCAGATGGTGAGAGAATTCACCTGAGACAGAACAAAGGTGATAGAAGTTTACTGAATATACTGCAAGGGAGCAGTGGGCAGGACAGCAGAGGACAGACTGTCTGCCAGGAGGCAGTGGTGGGCGGCTATAGTTAAGGGAAGGTGAGGAGGTATGGGAATGTATGGAATTTTCTTTTTTTGGCACCTGTGTCCATTGGTCAGCTAGGGCTTATGGCTATTTTGAGGTAGGTTTCCTAATGGGCTTGTTTGCATTCAGCCTGGTGGTCACTGTGGACCATTCTACCTTACTCAGGCTTCCATTGCTCAAGTTGGTTGCCTAAAAGCAGCCTCTACACCACAGAGAAAGTCTGTGTCATAGGAACATCAAAGTCAGCAGACAACAGCCTTTGTGTTTCCCTGACCTTGCTCTTTAAGAGCAGCTACAACCGACAAAATACTAGATTTTTCAAAGACATGACAATTCTAGCTCGTGTTCAGAGCTCTCTCCTGTCAAAGTCCAAGGGCCCTTTGAAAGGCCTCTTGTTCTGTGGTATTGTGGCATCTTGCCATCTAACATGAGCCCTGAGAGAAGTGAGATGGGCCTGAAGGCCTGAGAGAGACTAGAGGGAGACTTTGGGACCCAGGGTACCTCAGGGGTTCCAGGAAGGGAAGCTCAGAATGGTTTCATAGATTTCTAAAGTATGTTTTAGACCTGAGAAATTGTGTGGTCTTTGTTTTGTATTTGAGGAATTCCATGTGGTTGTCTGCTGTCACTGAACAGTGATCAAAACCCCCAGAAAGAAACTCTAGGGTGAGTGAGTACACCTTCACTGACATCTTTTGGAGGAAGTACAGTTTGTCCTGGGAGGTTGTTGTACACATGGTTTATGACCACAGTTTCATTGACTTATAAGTCAAAATTACATATAGTGTTAAAAAAGAAAAAAAAAAAAACAACTAAGGCCAAATTGGAGTCATTTCCCCCCACACCAACAAACCAAGACCAAGTTTCAACCTACTCCAGGAATGTGACCTTTTACGAGTCAGTCTGGAACTTCCTGCTCAGCCCTTGTGTGGCCATCTACAGGACAGAAACCACAGTGTTCCCTTTCCTTCCAAAAGAGGTCCTGGCTGAAACAATCTTTTTCTTCTTTTTTGCTAATAACATCTTGCCTCACTCTCCTTCCTATTAAAATCTATTTTATACAACTCCTTAGAACAGCTCTCTACTTACTCAATAGGATGTTGCCTGATTGATGAATTGTTGAATAAAGCCAATCAGATCTTCAAATTTACTTGGTTGATGTTGCTGTTTTTTCAAGAATTTTTAAACTTTGTTATGTTAGTTTTTAATTAGTGGGGTGATTTTCCATGTGTGACTGTGATTGTGTGTGTGTGTGTGTGTGTGTGTGTGTGTGTGTGTGTGTGTTTGCATGTCCAGTGAGATTCTTAGGACATTTATACAAACGGTTCTCAAACTTTAGCATGCATCACCTAGTTTTTTTTAAAAAATCACCTAGTTTTTTTTAAAAACACACATGAATGGGCCCCACACCCAGAGTTTATGAATCAGTAAGTGTCTGGGGTGGGGGCCCAAGGATTTGCAAGTTCCCAAGTGATACTGATGCTGCTCTTCTGGGACCAAACTTTGAGAATCATTGCTCTATATCCACACACCTCCACATTTTTAAAGAGCATTTCTAAAAATTAAGGGTGGTTGTGCCCATTATAAGAACATGGGGTTAAATGAGTAAGTCTACTTAAAACATGAAAGAAGAAGAGAGAATCTGATTGCTAAATTCACAAGAAAAAAAAAAAGAAAGGTGTACTATCCTTGCAGAGAGTGAACTAAGGAAATAGTTCTAATTCATTTTATTTTATTATTTTTTTATTTTAAAGATTTTATTTATTTATTTGAGAGGGAGAGAGACACAGCATGAGTGAGCAGGGGGAGGAGCAGAAGGGGAGAGAATGAGAACAGAGCCAATGTAAGGCTCGATCACAGGACCACAAGATCATAACCTGAGCTGAAACTAACACTCGGGTGCTCAGCTGACAGAGCCACCAGATGCCCCAGAAAGAGTTCTAATTTTAAAAAGACAGAACAAACAACTGAGCAAGATAACTTTGTCTCAAGGGCAAAAGAGCTATCCCCTAAACAATGTTAAAACATTTTTTTTTTTTGACAAGGTACCTTTTCCTGCCTCCAGAGGTAAATCAACAAGATTATATAGTCAGTATCTCAAATTTAATTGAGCTCATATTTTGACTGGTTTTGAGATTAACAAATGCACATAAGTTTAGAATAAACCTCCCTCCACATAAATGAAAGAAGAAAGTGCTCAAAGGGATGGCAGAGTTTTAGTTCATGGGTGTCTTGGTACAAAAAAAATATGCTAATGGAACAGTGTTAATTAAGAAAATTTTTTG
This sequence comes from Taxidea taxus jeffersonii, assembly GCA_003697995.1. NCBI lineage: Eukaryota > Metazoa > Chordata > Mammalia > Carnivora > Mustelidae > Taxidea > Taxidea taxus. Next base: position 26,387 of record RCUC01156509.1, read on the forward strand.
TCTTTTAAGATTTTTAAACCAAGAGTTAAAGACAGTATTATGTGGTAAATAAATATTAAGCAGTTATTAAAAAGTTCTTAAAGTTGACTATTATAATTGAGGACTCTTAATTTGCTTGATCACTGAAAATACTTGAACAACTTAAATTGTTTATTAAATCTGGTTAAGTAGACAGCTAAATGTGTTCTCTTTGTCTATATCAGAGAGAGATATATAACATAACAGTTCATGTAAATCAGATTGATTTTATAATAAGAGGTCTAATTAACTAGAAAATTTGTATACTTGTCTTATGGAACAGGTAAATTATCACTAAAATTTAAGATTATGGGTATAAATATGTATGCAATTAAACTGAATTAGAATAAGTAGCATCTTTATTTAAAAAAACAGGTTTTTCTTGTATTTTTAAAAATTTTACTTTTAGCTCTCTGCAAATTTTTAAGGCCTATATTTTTCTAAAGATTGTATTTAGTTATTTGAGAGAGAAAGAGAGTGCGAAAGCAGGAGGGAAGGGCAGAGGCAGAAGCAGACTCCCTGCTGAACCGGGAGCCCAATGTGGAACTCTGGGATCATGACCTGAAATGAAGGCAGACGCTTAACTGACTGAGCCACCCAGGCGCCCCAGGCATTCTATTTCCATCCATTTACTAGTTATTCTTGACAAGTTTAACATGCCTCTTTATATCAACAGTTCTGAAAATCATACCTGCTCTTCTGCTGAGTAATACAGTCTATAGAATATTTTTTTCTTTTCATTTTTTAATTTAAATTAATTAACATATAGTGTATTGTTAATTTCAGCGGCAGAGTTCAGTGATTCATGTCTTATATAACACCCAGTGCTCGTTACATCTTGTAGAATATTTCTTAAACCCTCCACTCCTGACTCATAAGTTGTTACCCGGTATTTTCATTCAGTCCTTTAAAAAATCACACATTTTAACAAGTTTTACTTCATATAAATAATGCTTATTTAATGTTACCTGTATGTCTACCAATTCCTTTGCTCACTGTTATTCACTAGACCTCATGTCTGAGATTAGTTCTTCCTGAAGTCACTTTTCAGAAGCTCTTTTGGTGAAGCTTGTCGGTGGCAAATTCTCTCAGATACAAATTTCAAAATAGCTTTATTCTGCCTTCAGTCTCAGAAGATTATTTTGCTAGGTGGATAACTTGAAGTGGACAATTATTTTCTAATTCCAGATTGATAGGTTCTTTCAGCCCTTCACATAGATTTTTAAAAATTTTTATTTTAATTTACTTTTTTTAAAGATTTTATTTATTTATTTGGCAGACAGAGATCACAAGGAGGCAGAGAGGCAGGCAGAGAGAGAGGAGGAAGCAGGCTCCCCGCTGAGCAGACAGCCCGATGCGGGGCTCGATCCCAGGACCCTGGGATCATGACCTGAGCTGAAGGCAGAGGCTTTAACCCACTGAGCCACCCAGGCACCCCCACAGAGATTTTTGATAACTATGTTTTCCAAGTCCTTGTTGTGAAACCTGCAGTCGAATTGTCATTTGTGTGTAGATCTTTTTTTTTTTTTTCCTTAAGCTAATTTTAAAATATTTTTGCCTTTTGTGTTCTGGAGTTTTACTATAATGTATCTGGATCTAGAGTTCTGTTACTTATCAAGCTTGCTGGAAGTCATATTTTGGACATTTACGGATTTATATCCTTTGTCAGAATTGAAAAATTATCCTCCATTAACTCGGTAAGTATTTCTCCTCCTCTATTCCATGGAAATTCATAAATGAGATTTATTATTCTTTTCCCATATCTCTTAGTCCCAGTTGCAGAATTTCTATCTCCTTGTTTTCTTGTATTACACTCTGGGTTATTTATTTATTTAATTATTATTTTTTTAACTTTATTTAAGCTTTATTTAAACATATAATGTAACCCCACCACCCTCTCCTAACCCCTCTTCCCCCCAACCCCCTCAGTTTGTTTTATGACATTAAGAGTCTCTTTTGGTTTGTCTCCCTCCCGATCCCATCTTCTTTCATTTTTACTTTTCCTACCACCTTAACTCCCACACCCGTTGCATCTTGATGTATAATGAGCATACAGTGTTATATTAGTTTCAGGTGAAACACCATATTGGTTCAATGAGTCTTTGCTCAGTGGTCATCATAAGTGTAGTCACCATCTGTCACCAAACGGTATTACAATATTAACAACATATTCCCTATGCAGTACTTATCATCTCCATGGCTTATTTATTTTATAACTGGAAGTTGGTACTTCTTGATCTCCTTTATCTATTTCTCCCATTTTCCAGCACACTTCCCCTCTGGAAACAACCAGTTTGTTCTCTGTATTTAAGTATCCATTTATTTCTTTGTTTGGTTTTTTTAGACTCCATGTGTAAGTGAAATCACATGGTACTTGTCCTTCTCTGTCTGATTTAGCATAATATCCTCTCGGTCCATCCATGTTGTTGCAAATGGCAAGATCTCATTCTTTATTTTATGGTTGAGTAGTACTTCATTATACACACACACACACCACATGTTTATTCATTCATTTATTTACTTCCATATCTTGGTTATTGTAAATAATTCTGCAATATAGGGGTGCATATGTCTCTTTGAATTAGTGTTTTCGTTTTCTTCAAGTAAATGCCCAATAGTGGAATTATTGCATCATACGGTAGTTCTATATTTTTTTTTCCATTTTTTGAGGAAACTTAATACTATTTTTCATAGTGGCTGCACCAATTTACATTCCCACAAACCACGTGCAAGTGTTCCTTTTTTCCTACATCTTTGCTGACATTTATTTCTTATCTTTTTGATTGTAGCCATTCTGACCAGTCTAAGGTGATATCTCATTTTGATTTTGAAAAGATAGCTGTTTTAAACTTCAGACAATGCTGCATGCTATTCCATTTGGATTCTTCCTTGAATAAAATTTTCCAGTTCCGGTAAGTTTTTAGTATCACCCATAGTTGTATTATTGTATATACTTAGGCTAAATTAAAATGGAGATAGAGCAAAATACTTGATCTCCACAGAGTAGTTTTTTTTTTAAATAGACTTTGATTTTTAGAGACGTTTTAGTTTCATAGCAAAGTTGACTGGAAAATACAGAGAGTTTATACTCTTTGCTCCCCACACATGCCTAGCTTCCCTCATCATCAACATCCTTCCCCACAATGGTACATTCCCATCAGTGAATCTACACTGACCCATCATTTTCACTTACAGTCCATAGTTTCCATCAGGGTAACCGAGTAATTTTTATTTACATATTTTGTCAACATGTAAATATATTTAAAATGTAAATAGCATTCAAATTATAAGGATAACATCAACACAGTAAAAAGAGTGTCTATGCTTTACAAAATTAATTATACTCAATCTCTAAATTGTATCACCTATCATTTCATATATACGCATGTATGTTGAAGATACATACATATTGAGGACATTTAAAATGTTTTTTTACAGATACCAGATTAGTTGTTGCCTGAAGTGTAAACTATATATATATATATGACTATATTTTTCTGTCAAAGTCATTAACTGTGCAAATCTGGACTCTATGTAAATTATACCTCAATGAATATTATTTGAAAAAAAAAATAAATACAATCATTTGTTAAAGAGATTTGTGTAATAGAGGACTGTTAATCCAGAAAGAAAAACAGTCACTGAGTATAGCATCTGTTCTCAACATAAGGTAGTAAAACATGACTGACTTTCTGGAGAGATGGAAGGTTTTGTCTCACCCAAACTGAAAACATCCTTTCAAAAAGGGTCTGCTTTTATATTGCTTTTGAGTATTTTATGACCATGGTCAATTTTTGGAAAAAAAAAAAAAAAAAAGACCAAGAAAACAGAAAGAGTAGTAAGGGGTGGTCATGTCTAGACAACTTAGGACTGCTAAACGATTTCTTGTTCTGCCTTTGTTGTTATGGTTGCTATAAAAGGCTGTGACTTTGGTTAATAACACAGGTGAGGCTGTAGCTACTTCTCAACTTTTTTGAGTGCTTCTGTGCCTGACCAAAAATTCTTTTGATTTTGCTGTTCTCCAGGGTCAGGTCCTAAATTCAGACTTAAAAAACTGACAAGGTGTTTTTTTTATACTGACTCTGGTGCTTCCTAAACAACTCCTAGGTAGCTCTAAAGGCTTGGAATCACATTGCCTTGAGTCTCTTCCTATGGCACTTACGAGCAAGGAGGAACTGTCTGATACAATTAGGCACAACTGGAATACTCTGTACTTTCTTAATTTTCCCAATGCCTTCTCCCTCTTCTTGAGTATATGACCTCAAGGCTACTCTAGTTCTCTGTTAAACTGAAGAGATGGTATGTCAACTATGTTCCTAGGCAAAAATAATCTCCTAGTTGGTGAATTTCATCTGGTGTGGGAGGAGTAGAAACACGTGACAGGAAGCTCTATCTTTTGGCTTCCCTGAGTGTAATGACTCTTGGAACTGGGCTTATCCACAAATAGCTATGTCTATGGGGTACCTGGGCAGCTCAGTCAGTTAAACATCTGCCTCAGTTGGACAGTGATCTCAGGGTCCTGGGATTGAGCCCCTAGTTGGGTTCCCTGCTCAGTGGGAAGTCTGCTTGTCCTTTTCCCTCTGCCCACCCCCACCCCCCACCCTGCCCAGGCTCATGCTCTCTCTCTCAAATAAATAAAATCTTAAAAAAAAAAAGCTACATCTATGAAGTAGTTATAAGAGATACCTTATAACTCCTGTGAGAAATGAGGCATTTATACCAGAGTGGTTCTCACACCTGCTCAGTGTGATCCTGTCTTCTTCCATCTGCACCTTGTCACCTACAGGGCCAAAGAAGACAGCTCCCAGATGGTGTGTGGGGGTTGCCACATGGGCTGCAACAAGGGATAGCTGTGCCATCCTGCTGTTGAGTTGTGGTCCCTGCCCTGTATCTTCCTGAAGAGGTATCAATTATGGCCTTGGATAGTCTTGTGAGGCTGATGTTCAGTTGAACCTAAGGGTCATATTGGGCGTGGGATACTGTTTTTCTGGGATAGGGACATAGCCAAGGCCAATTTTGTATAGATGATAAAGTATTATTCTTCAATATATTATTACATGCCCTATTGGGATAAACAGAAGCATGTTCATAGTCATGCACATGACACAATGGAAGTCAATAAATTTACCTCGAGGAAGAATTTATTTATAGTTTTAAAATGCTTTTATAAACTGGATTTGATTTTGGTGCACACACTACTGTACTGATTGTAAGGTTTTGGAGATTTGCCAATGTCTTCATTGTACGTAATATATTTTCCCCCTCTGGGTAATCCATCACCTAAATGATAGTTATCCCCAATTGCTTATGTCATCACTTCCAGCAGGGGATTCTACTGTCTTCTATACTGAGATGATTGGTTTCTATAACAAACTCATCACAAGCATTCAGTATGTCATCAACAGGTGGCCTCTGTTCTCACCCCATGCTTGTCTCAAGGTCCCTACTGTAAGCTAAAGCCTACATATTGTGTCTTCTGGGAAAATTACATAGTAAGTCCCAGATCTTGACAGAAATGACTATTGACACTGCTAAGAATCAGCCCATGGGTACAGGTTTCTAAGTGTAAGCTGAAACGTCACCATGAGTGAATACCTCATCAATGTGCCAGGGGACTTAAAAGTTGGGATTTCCAGAATTATTTTGCTCCAAAGACCGATGATTTTGTGAAAGCAGATTATCAAGTAGGTTACCTAGATCAGCAACAGAGGAAATAGGATCTTGGGGAAATGAACAGACACTGTTTTAAATATTGTTATAAATATTGGTATTCTTTTTAGTGGCTTATTTTATTTATTTATTTTTTAAGGTTTTATTTATTTGACAGATAGAAATCACAAGTAGGCAGAGAGGCAGGCAGAGAGAAAGGGAAAGCAGCCTCTCCTGAGCAGAGAGCCCGATGTGGGGCTCGATCCCAGGACCCTGGGATCATGACCTGAGCCGAAGGCAGAGGCTTTAACCCACTGAGCCACCCAGGCGCCCCAGTGGCTTATTTTATAATAAGGCCTTTAGTCGGCTCCACTCAACCCCACATTTAGGAGACTCAATTAGTGCTAGTGCCTCTTTTTTTTTTTTTTTACTTTATTTAAGCTTTATTTAAACATATGATGTAACCCCACCACCCTCACCCAACCCCTCTTCCCCCCACCCCCCTCAGTTTGTTTTATGACATTAAGAGTCTCTTTTGGTTTTTCCCCCTCCCGATCCCATCTTCTTTCATTTTTACTTTTCCTACCACCTTAACTCCCACCCCCGTTGCATCTCCACTTCCTCATATCAGGGAGATCATGTGGTAGTTGTCTTTCTCCAGTTGACTTATTTCGCTAAGCATAATACGCTCTAGTTCCATCCATGTCGTCGCAAATGGTAAGATTTCATTTCTTTTGATGGCTGCATAGTATTCCATTGTATATATATACCACTTCTTCTTTATCCATTCATCTGTTGATGGACATCTAGGTTCTTTCCATAACTTGGCTATTGTGGACATTGCTGCTATAAACATTCGGGTACACGTGCCCCTTTGGATCACTACGTTTGTATCTTTAGGATAAATACCCAGTAGTGCAATTGCTGGGTCATAAGGTAGCTCTATTTTCAATTTTTTGAGGAACCTCCATGCTGTTTTCCAGAGTGGTTGCACCAGCTTGCATTCCCACCAACAGTGTAGGAGGGTTCCCCTTTCTCCACATCCTCGCCAGCATCTGTCATTTCCTGACTTGTTCATTTTAGCCATTCTGACTGGTGTGAGGTGGTATCTCATTGTGGTTTTGATTTGTATTTCCCTGATGCCCAGTGATGTGGAGCACTTTTTCATGTGTCTGTTGGCCATCTGGATGTCTTCTTTGCAGAAATGTCTGTTCATGTCCTCTGCCCATTTCTTGATTGGATTATTTGTTCTTTGGGTGTTGAGTTTGCTAAGCTCTTTGTAGATTTTAGATACTAGCCCTTTATCTGATATGTCATTTGCAAATATCTTTTCCCACTCTGTCAGTTGTCTTTTGGTTTTGTTGACTGTTTCCTTTGCTGTGCAAAAGCTTTTGATCTTGATGAAGTCCCAATAGTTCATTTTTTCCCTTGCTTCCCTTGCCTTTGGCGTTGTTCCTAGGAAGAAGTTGCTGCGGCTGAGGTCGAAGAGGTTGCTGCCTGTGTTCTCCTCAAGGATTTTGATGGATTCCTTTCTCACGTTGAGGTCCTTCATCCATTTTGAGTCTATTTTCGTGTGTGGTGTAAGGAAATGGTCCAATTTCATTTTTCTGCATGTGGCTGTCCAATTTTCCCAACACCATTTGTTGAAGAGGCTATCTTTTTTCCATTGGGTGTTCTTTCCTGCTTTGTCGAAGATTAGTTGACCATAGAGTTGAGGGTCTATTTCTGGGCTTTCTATTCTGTTCCATTGATCTATGTGTCTGTTTTTGTGCCAGTACCATACTGTCTTAATGATGACAGCTTTGTAGTAGAGCTTGAAGTCGGGAATTGTGATGCCACCAACTTTGGTTTTCTTTTTCAATATTCCTTTGGCTATTCGAGGTCTTTTCTGGTTCCATATAAATTTTAGGATTATTTGTTCCATTTCTTTGAAAAATTGGATGGAATTTTGATAGGCATTGCATTAAATGTGTAGATAGCTTTAGGTAGCATAGACATTTTCACAATATTTATTCTTCCAATCCATGAGCATGGAACATTTTTCCATTTCTTTGTGTCTTCCTCAATTTCTTTCATGAGTACTTTATAGTTCTCTGAGTATAGATTCTTTGCCTCTTTGGTTAGGTTTATTCCTAGGTATCTTATGGTTTTGGGTGTAATTGTAAATGGGATTGACTCCTTAATTTCTCTTTCTTCTGTCTTGTTGTTGGTGTAAAGAAATGCAACTGATTTCTGTGCATTGATTTTATATCCTGACACTTTACTGAATTCCTGTACAAGCTCTAGCAGTTTTGGAGTGGAGCCTTTTGGGTTTTCCACATATAGTATCATATCATCTGCAAAGAGCGATAGTTTGACTTCTTCTTTGCCGATTTGGATGCCTTTAATTTCTTTTTGTTGTCTGATTGCTGAGGCTAGGACTTCTAGTACTATGTTGAATAGCAGTGGTGATAGCGGACATCCCTGCCGTGTTCCTGACCTTAACGGAAAAGCTCTCAGTTTTTCTCCATTTAGAGTGATACTTGCCGTGGGTTTTTCATAGATGGCTTTGATAATATTGAGGTATGTGCCTTCTATCCCTACACTTTGAAGAGTTTTGATTAGGAAGGGATGTTGCACTTTATCAAATGCTTTTTCAGCATCTATTGAGAGTATCATATGGTTCTTGTTCTTTCTTTTGTTGATGTACTGTATCACATTGATTGATTTGCGTCTTTTTAAATAATCTTATTCAATGGGCCTATAACCTTGTAAGTTTTGGCAATACCAAACAGTTGTACCAAAAATGTAAACTCTTTCTTATTTAGGGTGTTTTGCCAATTTAACACTTCAAAATTTGTGGAAAGGATAATTTTGATTACTTCATATGATCCAACTTCAAGGACTATAAAACCAAATTCCTGAGAATATTTTTCTCTATGGGCACAATACATCAAAATGCAGGAGCACATAAAATTTCCTTTATCCTAATATTAAGAAGGAACATAATTTTTAAGAAGTCTAAATATGGAAAACTATGAATACGAGCTAATTAACCTCTGGTGAATTGAGGACAATGTTTAATAAATGGAACTCAGAGATCCATTTTTAAAATGACTTAAGCTTAAAACCATCTTTTGTTAACAGATGCTGAATTAAATTATGTTTATTTTAAATCAAATTCATTTATAGAAAATCAAATCAGATTTCCAAAAAACCTACCATTGGCTAAGTCTGTGCAGATTCTGAAGGAAATACGATGTATATTGATTGACCTTGTGCATAGACTCCTGAGAACAACATAGGATATTGTACCACTGCCTTTCCTGGGTCCTTTAACTTTTTGTGACATGCAGTTACTTGCAAAGGTTCAATAAGAATTGGTCCTTCTTCCTACCTAAATATAATTAAGCAAAGTAAATCTGTAGGCATAATAATATAAGAAACAGCACATTTAAAAGTAGATATTATTTAGTTAGGTGTGATATGACCGTATTTCATGTATGGAAACATTATCTTCAGAGTCTTTCCCAGAGATGGGCGCAGTAGTGGCTGTGGCTTAAAGAGTTTCAGATTTTCATGTGGTAAAGAATGTCACTTCTTGGCCAACCATGGGAATTTTGAAGAAAGGAATAGCCTGATGTATACAGCACTGCAGACCATCTGAGGAAGAGCAACTAGACCCTTTGCTCTGGCTCAGGATAAATGGAGTATTGTGACCAGAGTTAAAAGCTTTCTAGGACAGTGGTAAAGTCTTGGAGTCATTTACAAAATCTCAGGTAGAAGTTCATTGTCAGAGTTCAGTAATTGTATGGCTTTAGTTATATTAACATGTAGCAAGGGAATCTTTGCATGTCAATGAATTATGTTTTTTGCACCTATGAAAATAAGACAGGAAAAACAGGAGAGAATACATGTATTCTGCAGAAGCTTACTGATCTATAGTATAATATATATGTATGTATAAATGTGCTTGTGTATATATATATGCATATATATATATATATATATATATAGCTTTACTTCAGACCATAAACTATGTGAAATAACTATTATTAAAACTGAACTGTTGTGATTTTTTAAAAAAATTCCCCAATGGTAGGAAACTGGTGAGAGGAATGACAATTAACAGGTTTATGTATGACTGTGTCTGTATTGGGTAAAACAAGGTATACCTGATTCCACCATTTGTACAAAATGCAAAAAAAAAATTGACTAAAAACATATTCAATTCACCATCTTAGCACAAGCAGATAACATGACAGACCTTTTCTTGATCAAAATAGCTCCTTAAGACTGTAAGTCTAAAGAAGGAGCTGCCAAAAAAGTTTCTCAAAACATGCTCAGAGATAAACCTTCTTCTGATGATAAAAATTGCATTCTGGGAAAAAAAGGGATGCTCATGGCACTTCATTTTCTGATCAGCTTTAATGGACTAGAAATTTTTTCTAGGAAGCATCAATATATATAGTATGTCTCTAGAATGGGTACCCTTTTGAGAGTGAAATGAACCACTATTAAAAATTATGTCAGTTAACAGTTTAAAAAAAAAAAACACTGCCCCCAAGAAAACCAGAATATATGGCCATTCTACCATAGAGGACATTCCCAAGGGACAAAACCAGAGAATCCTGAACACCAAAGGATGGGTGAATGTGTTGGGGGGGGTGGGCCCTTATAGCCAATCCTGTGAAGATTAGAGGAAATATATGTAAACACCAAATATTGTCCTTGAGGCATAATTCATACTCCGAGACTAACTCTCTTGAAAACTTCTCATAAATTACACCTAATGACAAAATTGCTGGCAGGTCCTCCAACTTGAAAAGGGCTTGTTTATACTTAGAATACAAAATATGTTTCAGTTTTGTAAAATTGCATTTATTTTGGAAAAAAAATGCTTTCCAATCATTTCCTAAGATCTGGCTGTCTGTTACTGCTGTTACTGATATAAGGTCTCGGTTAGGGAGGTTTCACTAAGCTGTGAGGCAAGTAAAGCTTGCAGGGGAAAGCCTTCTAGATCCTTTCCCATCCCCAGGTTTCTAGAATTCTTACTCTAGCCTGAAAACACTGTTCTCAGAGCACTCAGAAACTTTCCTTTGGCGGTGACACATCACACTCAAGAGTAGAGTGACTGGAATTCTCTAACTCTACTCAGCATAGGGACTTCTAACATGGTTATAGATAGAGTCACAATAAACAGTTCACATAGATCACTTTTTTTTTTCCTGCTGATGATCTAATGTCTCATTCCAATGTTATATGCTATAGTTTACTTCTAAGACCTTCTTTAAATGACATAAAACATGGATCACTTTTTTGATTATTTAAATTTGTTCCTAGTATTTGAAGAGAATCAGTTGTCCTCTGTAGTGGAATGACTTGGGTTCTCCCAAAGATACGTCTAAGTCCTAACCCCGTGCCTGTGAATGTGACCTTATTTGGAAATAGGGTCTTTGTAGGTGTACTGCCGGTATGAATCGTGAGATGAGATCATCCTGGATTTAGGGTAAACACTAAATCCAATGACTGTCCTTATGAAAGAAAGGGGCAGAGACTGGAGATGTGGAGAGATAGAGGGAAGTGCCCTGTGGGGTTGGAAGTACAGGTCTGAGTGATGCTGCCACAAACCAAGGAATGTCTGGGATCAAAACAAACTAGTGGAGTACAGGAAGAACTCTTCCCAAGAGCATCTGGAGGGAGTGTTGCCTTACCACACTCTTGACTGTTTGACTCCTGGACTCCAGAGCTGTGAGATAATAAATTTCTGTTGTTTTAAGCCAAGTTTGCACTAGTTTGTTAAAGCAACCCTAGGATATTAATACATCTTCCACTGTACAAATTACAAGAAATCAAATTGTAGGCAATTGCTATCACCAGATATAAGTACACAGATCGCTCTTACTTTTCTAACAATTGCAAATAATCATGTCAAAACATTACATTCAAATGTGATAGATTATAATATGGTCCCCCCAAATCTAATCCAATTAAAATATAAATGGTGTTTTTCTAATAATAACCAGACATTGCGATTGTCACAGGGCTGCCAGAGAAGATAAGGAACTCAGTTAAATTGAAATTTCAGATAAACAATACATAACATTTTAGTAAAGTATGTCTTAAATATTACATGAAATATATTTATTTATTTGACAAATTTTTATTATTTTTTATTAAATAAAGCTGACGTGTAATATTGTGTAAGTTTGAGGAGTTGGGCATGTTACTCTGATAAATTTATAAACTGTCACATGTTGTCATTGTAGCAATACATTACATATTACAGTACAATATTATTATCTGTATTCATTATACTGTGGATCAGATGAGATGTATTTATGCTAAAAGTAATGTGTTGTTGATCCAAAATTTGAATTTAATGAGGCATCCTGTATTTTTATTTGCTAACGCTGGAACCCTAGGATTGCAGCAGAGAGATTGTACATAACATTCCAAATCACATAGCTAATAAAATGTTGATCTTGACTTTGAAATTATGTGCATCAGATTCTTTAAGATCATGTGTTTCTAGTTCATCAGGTTGCTTAAAGCAGACATGATAAAACTTAGCAAGAGGCAACAGCATTGAGAGAAGTCATCTACTTGTTGTTCTGTAAAAAAAGGTTATAAAAATGGAAAAATAATGGCCAGTTTTGACTGCTAAGCCCAACTCCATATCCATCATGTATGAGGGAAGATTCTGGAGATGAGAAGTTCAAACAACACTCTAGCTATGGCAGTGATGGTCAAGTGTTTTCCCATTCCACTATTCCATGCCAGGGTGATATGGGACAGAGTGGGGATAGGCATTTGGTTTTGCTGGGAAGTAGGTGAGGGCATCGATGTAATAAATGATAAAAGTACAATTTCTGCTAGTTCTAATAGTTATAAAACTATTTCTGCTGACAGTCACCTTTTTCCAAAAGCCACACGGCTTCCAGGTACTATGACTCTTAAATCTCAATAGTTCTTTTGAGCTCCCTCATTCATGATGCTACCAGATATTTCCCTAGGTGCCTCTCATATTTTCCTTTCCTTCTCCATTTCCCCATCCATAACCCCAGTCCAGTGCCTCAAAACTATACCCCCACACCCCTGCAGCATTTCTTAGCTTGTTTTCTTCCTTTGAATGACCCATCTCCATTTAACTATCTTCTATGTATATGAATTCACAAGTGTGAGGTCACCCAATACGGCCTATCCGATCACAGGCTTCACATTATCTGTCATTCACAGGTGAGTCTAAGATCAATTTTAATCAATCCAATACTTAACTCAGGTTGTTTCCCTTGTTTAAATACCTCCTCTCATATCTACTCAATAAAAACCTCATAAATGTTCGGTCAGGTAAGTAAAGCAATGAAGTTGGATTGGAGTTTGCACTTTAAACACACTGGGATATTCTTCACTTCCACAGAATATTTTTTTTCCCATTTTTTAGTAAGAATATGGCCCTCTTGGGGCACCTGGGTGGCTCAGTGCGTTAAGCCTCTGCCTTCAGCTCAGGTCATGGTCTCAGGGTCCTGGGATCGAGCCCCGCACGGGGCTCTCTGCTCAGCGGGAGCCTGCTTCCCCCTCTCTCTCTCTACCTGCCTCTCTGCCTACCTGTGATCTCTCTCTCTGTCAAATGAATAAATAAAATCTTTAAAAAAA